>VWYI01036756.1:56282-108084 GCA_013399455.1 Anthoscopus minutus | reverse complement strand
GGGGCGGAGCCGCCGAGGCCGCTCCGCTGAGGGCGCGGCTTCGCCGCCGCCTCGGGAGGGCGCTGCGGGCGCGGGGAGCGCGGGCCGTGAGGGCCGTGAGGAGGGAGCCGACATCTGAGGGGAGCGCGGAAAATGAGAGGTAAAGGGGAGCTGCGCTTGGCCCAGCGCCTCTCATACGTGCTTATGTCCGTGGAAACGGCTGCGTTAGTCACTGAGCAGGGAGCTGTGCTCTGGCAAATGAAATAAATTACAGGGCCACAGAATGGTTTGGGTTGGAAGGGACTTTAAAGACCGTCTAGTTAGAATCATGGAATCCTCAGGGTTGGAAGCGACCTTCAGGATTATCCAGTCGAACTGTCCACTCAGCACTGTCACTGTAACCCCTAAACCACATCCCCAGCTCCTTCTGACCACCTCCAGGATGGTGACTCCACCACCTCCCTGGGAACCTATTGCCTAAGTGCCTAAACTAATTATTCCCAACACCTAAGGACCTAAACACTGAAAAAAAAAATCTGATATCGAATCTGAATGTCCCCTGTCTCAGCTTAAAGCCATTCCCTCTGGTCATCTCACTGCAGGTACAGCAGAGACCGGTCCCGCCTCGCTGCGCCCTCCTCCAAGGCAGCAATGTGGACAGCGATGAAGACCCCCCGAGCATCCTTTTCTTGAGACTACAAACCCCCAGCTCCTTCAGCCATGCCTCAGAAAAGCTCTCTGGAAAATCTCCAGCACCTCAATGTCCTTTTTATAGTGAAGGGCCCAACACTGAATGTGCCACTTGTGGTGTGGCCGCACCAATGCTGAGAACAGGGGGATGATCTCTATGCTGGTTCTGTTGGTCCCTGCGAAATAAAAATCATAACACTTAGCCCTTCATTGTTGATTAATACTATTATGTTGTTCTAATTATTGTGGTGGGGGTGTTCAGGTATTTTTGGGAATATTTTCTTAAACATTTTCATAGATCAGCTCAGTATATAGACATGGATTTATTTCAGTTTTCCCAAACCAGTTCTTCAGCTGGACTACAGACTGCAGCTGCACACAAGCTATCTTTCAAAATACATGTTTAAAATATGTAATACTTCAGTTGAACATTAATAAATTACATTTGCACTCTTGAACAATTTTCTATTCTTCGTATGACTTGTAGAGTGCTGTCAAATTTGCATTGCAAATTCAATATGACTAATTTGCTTTTGGATGCTGACACATAAAGGCTCAAGAGAGGATCCCCATGAGACTGGGGCCCATTGTACACTGCAGTACACAAACACATGGTAAAAAATATTCAGGATGAAAATACAGGCTTAGCAAATGTGAGTTATGATTTTTTAGTTTCATCTCACTATGCTTAATAGGAACTCAATATTGCAAGACATGGCCCTGAATTTTTGTTTTGAGAATTCTGCTTGTCGAGATGATCAGATGTCTGCTTTCCTAGCTATTATTGTGTATCCATGTCAATTGTTACTGTCAACAATGAAAATGGTAAGTGAAGAAAATGTCCTACTGCGAGATTTTCCAGTTTCCTTTACACACCAAGACTGTTTTTTGTCTGATGATCATTCAGTTCTCATCCATGCATATACATAAAACCTTATTCTCATTGAGAAGATTCACATAGAGGAATCCTGAAATAAGCATTTCAGATCTAACAGGAGAGTTTCACTGTGTGCAGAGTTCACCATTCCTCTTTTGCTCCTCTCAGGGTGCAGAAATGAATGTAAAGTTTCTGGCATTTAGCACCAGATCTCCAACTGAATTCTAATTCCTAACATTGTACAATTGGTATATTCCATGATCATACAGGTGCTGTGTTTCAGCAAGCAGAAGTCAGTTTCCATTGTCACCAAATACAGAGCAATAATGTGGTTTTTTTATGGTGCTGAGCAGTGAATTGCAAGAGAGATTCACAGTGCACCTCAGCCTGGGAATTGCCCAGCACACTGGTGCTCTTACCTAGAGCCCTTACAATGTGGATCTGCTGTTTCATTTACTGTTGAATCTAATCACTTGTCCAGTTCTGGAAGCTGGCCTCCTGATGTGAATATCCCTGATTTGCTAGCAGATGCTCCCAGGCATTAATGGAAAAAGATTTGTCTTTAAATTAGACCTTTATTCACTGCCCAGAAATGTTGCTTATGATTTTAAAGCATAAACCTTTTTGCATTTCCCTTGAATAAAGTAAAATAAATGCTCCTATTCAAGATGAAGGGATAAAGCAAGAAATTAGTTGTCTATTGGCTTCTGACTTAGTCTAAAAACATTGCAACATGGGACATGTTCCTGATATAAAGTTAATCCTGGTATCTGAAATGGGGCCTGGACTAATTGAAAACATCAGAAATAAAACATCTGAGATATTCAGCATTCAGCTGCCAGCTCTGCAAGCCAACACAGACGACGGGAAACATTTTTAAATGAGTGTAGCTAATTTTAAAAAAATGTTTTAATAATGCAGAAGTGTGAATTAGTATACTCAGTTCTTGCAGCAGCTTTTATTTCAGCTGTATTTACAGATAATCCTGTGGGAGGTGAGAATCTGGCACCAGATATTCCCTCAGCAGTGTGGATTAGGTTACAGCCCATCACATCACCATATACATTGTGCCAGTCTGAGAAGGTATTTTCAGAGAAATATCACAGAACAATTATTAATAGAACTATGAAAAATAACAGGGCCCAGTTTGGTGGGATGTCAAGGAAAAAATCTGGTAGGATCAAACCCTCACTGGCACCAGAAACCCTTTATTTTTAAGGACATGGAAGGTTTCTTTCAGTGAAAGACTGACACCAGGTTGCTACAACAAAAACATGTGGAAGTCATGTTTCTGGAGGCCAAAATGCTGAAAGCTTTCCACTTTTTCCCTACAGTCAAATGGCAATGTCAAAAAATAAAATAAAATAAAATAAAATATTTGCAAGAAAGAGTAGGAAATATATAAATATATCAATGGTGCCTCAGAGTGGAGAATAGCCAGACAGCTGCAGCCTTGGTGGTCCACCCAGCACATCTTGAATGGAGGAGCAAACAAATTAAAAGCAAATGCAGAACAATGTCAGATTTTTGCAAAAGCAGAAAGACAATTAGTGTTCTAAAGATTTGTGCACATATTTTGCATAACTGCATGGCAATTTTTTGGACATAAAAATTTTAATATGCCAATTATTTCTCTATTCACAGAAAATTCACAAATTCACTATTTCTTATAGCAGTCTGTAGAAATTATCACCTCTTAGACTTTGCCAATACCATGCAAACAACTGACTTAAGCCTAAGCACTTCTGTGATAGGTTTAATCCTATCCCAGCAATCTTTTCTTCATATCTTGTGCTGATGTAGATATATTTCTACTTATGTGTTTAAAGGACTCACAACCTATTAGGAAACCCAATGGTGGTTTTTTTTTCCTTTCTGGAGCAGTGTATTCCGAGGGAGGATTTTCCAAAATACCATGTAAGTGAAAACACGCTCTGCTTAAAAGACATTTCTGTGATTGGTGTGGGTTTCCTGTTGCAGTGACATGTGCTTTGGGGCTTTGTGCTGGAGACAAGTCTCTGCTGAAGTGACATGGCATGTTGGTTCTTCCCTGAAAGGCTCACACATGTAACACTCAAACTCCAACCATTCCATTCAAACCAGTGGCCAAAAGCTCCGTCTGATCCCATGTGGGAAGAGACAAAGCTGCATTCCCTCTTTTCTGCCCACGTGGGCAAGAGAAAACTGAACACAGGCAAAGGGATGGAGAATGCAGTGGAGGCAGAAGACTTCTTTTTCCTTCTCCCCATCCTGCCAGGTAATCTGCTAGCATTCCTAAGCTTTGAATGTTTATCCTGAGCTCCAGCAGGGCATTCCTTAGGAAATCTGCAGAGCAGCGCTGGCTTGCAGTGGCTTTTTAAAGGCAGCTGTCACTTTCAGCAGTGCTGTTGTTATTTACATTTGTCACATGCTAAACTGATCCATTTTCCCAACCTTTGCTAGGGAGGTCAGGTGAATGGGACAGCCTGACACTTGGAAGTTACAGTCCTGGAGTAAAAAGCCAGAGGGTAAAATTCCAGTTACATTGGTTTAACAGGGAGCTTGTCTCCCTGCCTTAAGCAATCCATATCCCAACAACAACAACGACAGTGCCAACGTGCTGCACCCAGTGCACAGGACCTGTCCCGTGTCATTCCCATCCAGCTACTGAGAATTCCTGTGAAGAACTGATGTGTCACAGCCCCACAGCTCCCTGGGTCAGATTCCTTACACTTCATAGCTCTCCAGCATAGTGTTCTCAAACATCAGCCAATTCACATTAATAGAACACTTTCATGTGATCCAGGGAGAAAGGGGATCCACACACCAGCTAGGAGGGAAGGAGTGCAGAAGGTTATAAAAATCAGGGACAGAGTGGTGCATTTGCATTTTTAGTCTAGAGGAAAATTGGGTAAGTAATTTTTTATTAGTTCTTTACATTTAAAAATGTCTAGACTCAAAACAGTTTACTAATTATGTTTTAGACATTACAGAAAGGCAAAGGGAGTGTCTGACAAGTAAAAGAATCTTTTTCTCTGTACCAGAAAAAAAGAATGTCTCCTTTGAGGTTCTATAGTTTCATGATCCCTGTATAACTTGTTTTACAATCCCATGCCCTATATTGTGTGTCTACAGGATGATGTCTTGTTTAGTCAGTATCTCTCTAAGACCACGAGACTGATCATTAAATGTGCATGTCCTAAAATAAGCTGTTTTAAAAACAAGTTACAACATTACAGACTGTCGTAACTATGTGCAAATGCTGGAGTTGTTAAATGTGGCTCTCTTCCACTTGTTCTTTTTTTTTTTTTGCAGAAACAGTTCTAAGGGTTTGTGTCAGAAAGGATTGCTTGTTGTTTTGAAGTTGCCATGTAACAACAAGAATGTGTGCTTCTCATGGAGAATTTCAGGGATGAAATGAGCTGGCTGCTCACTAGACAGATTATGCAGATGTTTGATGATGTTCTTAAGTAGGAACCGTCTATGATGTTTTGTCTTTCGTGCATAGCCCAGTTTGTTTCATGCTGTAAAACACAACACTGAGCAGTTGTAGGTACAATATTGCCTCCTGTGACTCAAAACTTACAGATTTTCAGGTAGTTGAAGTCACTTCCAGTCTTACCCACTAGAAGAACCAATTAAATGAAAATAAGATTAGCAAAAATTTGATTGTTACTGTTTTTAACATTGATGAGATGATATTGAAATCTGTTGTCAACGTGTAAGCCCATGGCTACTTCAGTTATTTCTGGATTTTATTACTGAACAGGGTTGATATTATCATAATGTTTCAGAAGCTGTTTTCTAGGTTTTAAAAACTGGGTTTATCTTCAGGCAAAACTAACAATCTTACTGACAGGCACAGGATGACAATGGCAAGTGTGTTTCTATTGTATTATAAAGGAGATGTTTCTCACAAAATCTGATCTTACCTTAAAAATTCAGTGTTTAGGGCTTGAATTTTGTCCTCGTGATTCAACTGTTCAGGATCAAGCTGCTAACTACCTAGAAGTCGACATTTTCCCTTTGCACAGCTCAAAAGATGGATTAGAAACCTGCACTATACATATAGAAGTTTTTTTTAAAAATCTATCCCTTCATGTCAAAATGTTTTCATTATAGATTCAAAGTTTAATTCAATGCTAATACATAGAACCTATAAATCTTATTTTATAAGGATTTTGGACAGGGAAAAGTGCTAGTAGCTGACCAGAAAAGTCAGATGGGCCTATGGGTGGATGATCTAATCCTTATTGGCTTAGTTTTAAGTAAGCTGACATCTGCATCTCCATCTGCATCTGCATCCATCCAGTCATTTTTCATCTCTAAGGCAGAGTCCTGTGACAATGACAGGCTTGGGTATCCTGGCCTAAGGAGATCAGTAGGCACAAGCATGAATTACCTAGCTGGTGTTTTCCTCAAGCATTTTAACAGTCTATGGGGAGTAACCCAGTCTGGGGAAAAGCTAATCTAAGCTGATGTAAGTTATGTTGTAGTTTGGCTTGTGTCAGTAAAGTCCATCACAAGTCTGAAAAGAGTAACATTTTACCCTACTTCTATGATCTAGGCTTAATGCTACATGAATGTCTTAAGTGCAGTTAATTGATTCCACATTTAATTGCAGAAAGTAATGGTTTGAAGAGCTGCGCTGCTGACAGGCAGGATAAGAGTTGAGCCATCAGAGATTATAGTTTTTATTTTTTTTTTACATAATCCTTTTTAAGTACTGTGCTCTAAAAATCACATGGTGAAACAGAGTTTGATTTAAGTTTTGTATGTTTTCATGAGAAGCTCTTTAATGCAGGATCCTGTGAAAATACAGCAGTTGGTCAAGATCCATATACAGAATATACAAGCCTCAGCAAGCTTGACAAAATACTGAACTATATATTCTTGCCAAATTAAATTTGTCATTAAATGCTAGTTAGGACTTGACAGACTCATTTACTTCCCTGGTTTCCCAGCAAGCATAAGATCCAGTCAGCACTCTTTATTCCTGGTCAAACCCAAGCTTCAGCCAGCTCTGAGTCCTTGCAAATGGATTCAGATATTTATATTTATTTGCTTCATGTGTAAACAGCAATGTGCTGTGGAGAGTTTTGTAGGGGTTTAATGGGTCTGTGCATAAATAAAAGGTAAGAATGATTTCTTTTATTATGTAGATGAAATCTGCTTTTCTGAGTATAAGTAATCAGAACAGATTTGCTGGTTTATGGCAACCTGACTGGGTGAAAACAGTTTTTTCTTGCTACCAAAACATAAAGTGATTAATGTAGTGCTAACATTTTTGTTTTGATATGAACAGCTGCCATATTTTCTACAGGAATGTTTTAGAAGGGAACAAGACCAGTAGAATTGTAAAAATAAAGCAGGATGATGAGATAATCTCCCTAGAAACAATGAAATAAAGCAGAAAACTTTATCAGTGAACCAACACTATAGATATTTCTGCAAAATAGATCTGAGGAATTGACCAACTAAGACAAATGAATTCTTTGGTAAATCCTAATTCAGAACGTTTTGTCCCATTCCCAAAATGTGTTTCCTCCAGCAGACCTCTTTTTATCTCTTTATAGTATCTCTTTAGAGGAGATACTAAAATAGGGAAGGATTTGTTCCTCAGCTGTTTTCTGTGATTCTGTGAAGTGCCAGGCAAACAGCACCATTTCTGTGCACTGAAGGCTCACTGTCAGATTTTCACAAACCCTCCAAAAAAGGCAGAGAGGATCCTTCTACATCTTCTGAAGCACGAACAATTTTTGCTGTTGACAAGCTGACATCATGAGCAACTCCTGGTTGAAGCCAGAAACACAATTGCTGCATTTAGGGAAAGAGGGGGAAAAGTACAAAGAAGCTGTTCATGAATATCAAAATCCCAGTTTTTACAGCACAACTCCATAAATCTGCAAGTTTTGACCTTTTCTGCCTAGATTTTAATGTATGTTTTTAGCATGAATCCTCCAGCACCTCAGGGGGATGTGTATTCTCCATTATGCAAAGCTGTCAGTTCTAACAGCAGTGTGATCTGTTGCCCACATTTCTGTGTCTGTGTTTTATATCTACAGCATATTGATACTATTGAAAATACAGTAATTATTAGTATCTGTGAAGCTGCCTGCCTACTTTTGACATTGCTTGTTACTCACAGTTTCCATGCAACTTGCAACTGTAAACTGAAAATTATACTTAAACCACTTTCTTGATGAGAAAGACTTGATTTTAGCCACACTTTTGGAACATTGCACAGTTTTATTGAACCCATATGAAAATTTCTGCATGATACAAGGGGCAGGAGGTTTAAATTCATGGTCTACATAAAGTGTTTGGGTTTTTCTCGGTTTCTTTAGTAGACTCTTAAATCACACAATGCTCACTTCAAGGAGTAAAATGTGTCAGGAGCACTGACCATGGAAATATTCTTGCATTCTAATAAAAAAGCCTTAACATTTCTTAATTGTCCTGTGTGCAGTATTTAGTTCCTGCATGAAGACTCACCCGGCCAAAACAAATGTTTCAGTCATGGCACCATCAAACCATTTCTACTGGTAATAAGATAAAGAGTTTTGGAGATTAGGCTTGAGCCTCTTGCTCTAATTTATTGTGCAGTCTCATAATATCATTTTGTGGTAAGTTCTCTTCCAAAGAATATTACTTCTTTCTAGATGCACAGAAATTCACCAAGTAATCTTAAAGAGTTTATTCAAACAAGAGGAAAAGCCTCACATTTGGGTACAAGAAGAAACTAAATCTTTATTCACAGGAACTTTAAACTGGACCAGTTGTAGGCCTTATTTTGTGCTCATTCCACTGTCTTGAAATATGGTTAATATCCACATTTTGGTACTAGTGACTGGTGCTTAGTTGCCTACATGCTGTAATGGTTTCCTGTTTAAAGTAGAAATTTTATATATTCAATGCTACAATTCCAGCTGAAAAGTGCCAGTGTAGTGCATAATTATGTATAACAACTATTTTGTAAGCCTGGTCTCCAGGGAATCCTCCCCAAACCAAAACTGAGATTGAGTTCAGGTGCTGTAAAGCCTGCAACTAGCATATTCCTTAATGATGATGAAATGCCAATGAAAAAATACACCTGTAAATGAAGAGTGAACTTCTGAAACTGGATATTGTTCACATTAGTGGAAAATGAGAACATGAATATAAATAGTGGAGACCCAGCTGCAGAAGGCAATAAGTTCTAAGAGTTTAAATCTGTCATTAGGTGAAGCTGATTAGGTTTAGGTCTGTCAGAAGGATGAAGAGTGCTGCCATCTGTAACAACAGTGAGCAGCTTAGGTAACTTTATCTCCACCAGCCACCAGGGATCACCAGGACCACTTCCCACCAGCACAGCATTAGATCATCTTCTAAAAAAGCCACTGCCACAAAGGCAAACATCAAACCCAGTCTAGAGGAGGATGATGCAGTTCAGGCACCATTTGTTATCACCAGGTCATCATAAATTCATGGAAGACTGGTTGTAGCTGGCTTCTTTCAATCTTGTTTTGCAATTTTGCTTAGTTGAATCAAAGGAGTCAGGGGAAAAATAGGTTTATAATTTACATTCAACTTAAACATTAATTCATTACATTAGTTTTAACATGGTAACAGGTATGAAACTATGGTAATATCTGTAAGGAAGCTTTCTTATCAGTATGCAATTATTATTCTCTGGAAAAAAAGCACATCAAATTATTTTAGCCTTATCAAATTATTTTAGCAAATTATTTTAGCCAACTGTTAGGTTGGGTTTTTTTCATTTATTTATGGTATCTTTGAGGATGATGTTACTCTGCACAAAACTGTTCTTGGCTGACCTTACAAATAAGCCTGAGGAAGCATTTTGGTCCTGATTAGCCTTGAAATGGGATGGAGTCTTTTTGTGCAGGGTTAGATCATACCTAGAAAAGTCCATCATCCAGGGAATATTCCATGTGAAATATAATCTTTTAGAACAGTAATGCCAAATCAAATCAATCAGTAATCATCTTCATTCTGTATCATTATTCTGAGGGCTGAACACCAGCTGTACTTCCTTGCTTAGCCCAGGATTACACAGCATATCACTGATCACTCAACTCTGCTGTGCCTCAGTTTCTGCTTTTCTAAAATGTCAGCAGCATTCTCCTGCTTTGTGAATTGGTGAGGAACTTGCACAAGTAATCCAACTAAATGCTTACAGTACATCTAAGTGTTGTGTTTACTTCATCTAACTAGCTTCAAGGTGCAGAAGACTGAAGAAATTCAACAAATTTTGTTTCAAAGTAAATATTTTTTCATCCAAACTCTGGAATCACTGTAAACAACTTATAAGCACAATCTTGACTACAATTTCAGAGGTCAGTGACTCAGTTCCCAGAGTTAGTCCTGCAAAAACCTAATACACTTGCTTGGACTAGAATATGAAATCTAACCCCTGCCTGGCTATTAACAAGTTGTCTTGATGTGCAGCTCAACTGAGAGATTTATTTTCACAGCCTGCTCTCACTACTGTTAAAACACAGCATTTCTGGAGTAAGAGTTTTGACAACTGCAAAATATTCAATAGCTGCGTTTTATCTAATTTATTCTCACTCAGTGATGTAACAGCTATCATGAAATTATTAAAAACAGCCTCAGGCTAAATGGCTTCTAATTGAGGATGAAGGATATCATCTGCATAAGATATCTGCATTTATATATGTAACATATGCATGTGTCTATATGTGTGACTGTGTGCTACCTGGTTATGTACCTGTGTTGTGTCAGCAAAAAGAAAACCAGTGAACATCCTCCCCTCAGCCCAAGGAGAGGCTCTGAGTGCTGGAGGCTTTCCAGGAGCCTGAGAAGGAATCCTCCTCTCCTGGGATATTTGTGTGGGCATGGAGGGTGTGTGAGCACAAAGGCCAGAAAGCAGCTGCAACCTGCCAACCCTGACATGTCAACACACACCTCAGGCCAGGAAAGTGGGAGATTAAATTCTGGTGCCATCCACAGTTAGGGAGAAACAGCTGCTGACAGCTGGTTCAGACCCCACAGCTAAAGCAGAACAAGCAGGAAGGAACCCCTACCCCCCTGAGCAGCTTTAGATCTGCCTCTGCCCTGCCTTCCCAGCAGCTCTCAGAAAACCAGTCCCTCTGGCAACTCTGCTCTCCCTCCTGTTTCCAGTAAATCTCTTAGAGAAAGGGAGGAGAAAAAAGGGAATGCATGAACAGAAGAAACAAGTAAAGTCAGAAGGGAAAGCAAGAAAAATAATTTGAAGGGAGAAGGGCCTTAAAAGAGGCAAGAAATAATTCATCCTGGGATGCATTCTTCCCAGGCCCTACATGTGCCTCTAGGCATGTTAAGCCAACTGATCCCCACCCCACCTTGTTTCCTCCTCTGCCTCACACAACACGGATTTTTGTCTCTCCAAGTCGTGTCCCACCATTCCCAGTGCTGACACTGGACAATGGAGCAGGTACATCAGCTGGAGATGCAGAGAGCAGGTTCTAAAAATCCTCCCCTCACATCACACCTTCCTTCCAGAATCTTGCCCCAAGTCAGAGGGCATGTTCTTCCTGCCTCAGCTGTGAGATTTAGGAACAGAAATCCCTCACTTTGACTGAATGACTGTTTGCATTTAGTGTGTGAAAACACCTGCAACTTTGTCAAGTTGGCTATGGACCTGATTTATACAGTCAGGTATGTCTCATAATACACATTAGGGAGATATTGTTCATAAATCATAATAAGCTGTTTATAAAAGGCCAGCAGTGATAATAAGGAAATGTTTTGCAGTCCTGCACAATGATAGGCACAGACTGACCAGGTGAGCTATGTAGGTCAGCCTCCCCTATAGCTCCCAAGCCCTATTAGCTGGTGTTCAGAGCTGAAATAGGAATCTGTGTCCAGCTCTCCACAGCTGGAGTGTGCATGTGGACATGGAGACAGTCAGTGCACAGAGCTCTGTATTTTGTCTGAATCCACAGCCTCCCCACTGACTGAAGTGCTGCATATGGAATCTGGTGAAAAACTGCTGGTATCAATGTGGTTTGGAAAGAGAAATGTTCCAATACTTAGATATTCTTATTTGGATCATATATATTTTATGAAATACTTTTGGCATCACTTTTAAGGACTAAGCCCTATGCAGTATTTTGACATCTGCAACCAGTGAAGCAGAAGGGAACATTTAATACTCAGTGCACAAGGGAAAGATTGAGACCCACAGATGTAGGCACTGAGCACCATTTTAAGCACCCTGAGGTGGCCATGACATCCTCATGGGACTAGCAGATAAAATTATCTGAGACTCATGTCTTCCAGAGAGGCAGTTAAGGGGCAAGTAGAATACAAGAGAATCAGACTTAAGATTCCCATAATCACTTTTATTTATTATTGCTTGAAACTATATACTATTAGGAAAGTTCTGTTAAGAGCTGAAATGATAGACTTTCTTTTTTCAGTTGGGAAAATATTACTAGATAGAAAGAAAACCAAAATTATTTAGCACCTCCATGTTTCCATACGAAGGACACCTTCTGATGGAGGTTCCAATAACATTAACTCCAGTTCCAGCAGAGTCTGGTAACTGGAGCATGCTGAGGAAGCCAGTGCTGATATCCTAGTTCTGCCACTGGGTGAGCTTTTTAACCTTGCACAAATTCATTACTCTCCAAAGAAATATGTGCCTTCTTCTGCACCTTTGTGCCACAAAACATAACTTAAACATGAAAAGGGTGCAGGAGTGCCCTGAAGTGCCACATGGGGCTGATTAGAAGCAATGGAAGTATGCCATCAATTGGATTTTTCCAGGCCACATTGTCATCCTGATTGAAAATTAGCCAGAAATGGGAAGAATAATTTTTAACGTTCATAACCTGTTTCTTAAAACATGCTTTCATGCCTTCGTGGCAGGTACTCAGCATCCCTGTTTCTTTTCTTTCACACTTGTACATGAAGTGGAGCACATCAGCCAAGGCTAGGCTGCATCCCTGCTGTCCTCTGAATCTCAGTCCTACATGGGCTCAGGGATGTGATCTCCATAGGCAGCTTCTGGTGTTCTTGGGGGAAGGGCACAAAAAGACGATTTCACAACTCTCACAAAAATCCAGCTCAGCTTTCTGTTTCCAAGCGACATCACGGTTTTACAGCTGATCCAGCTGCTGGTGTTACTAAGCAACATCCTTCCCATCAAGTTGTGCTCTTGAAAATCATCACTTGTTTATTAATTCTTGTGATGGGTTATGGTTTCCCCCCCAGATCTTGGTATTTGCTCTTCTAGAATTTGTGAGACAGCAAAAGCCAAAGGACTGTCATAGGTCAGTCGTTCTTACATATCTCTGTGATGTTGTGGGCATATGCAGAAATTGGGAATGGTTTTGCACTATTACATCAAGATTGGAGAAAAGTAAAGTTCTGAACACTTCCCCTTTCTTTTCTTTCCTGTGGGAATAGCTGGTGTGTAATGGTATGCTCAGTGCCTCAGCCGAGCCTTGCAATGCCCCATATGTAGTATCAATCATGTGAAAGTAAGGGACATAAAACTTTTTTTTCATTGGCAGTATTTGTACCATAAAGTAAAATGACCTCAAACTAAGCTGTCTTCTACAAATACCTAGAGTAGCATGTCTTCAATATACAAGAAATGAATATATCTGTGTAGTGTGTGGTTGGTAAGTATACTCAATACTGTATATATTGGGATTAAATTTGATCACTCATGACAAATTACCTGGATCTTACTGAAATACCTAACTTATTAACCCACTACATAGCTTACCTTTAAGTCTGAGCTGTATTTTCCCCTTGTTTGAGTCTTCCAGTCCTCCTGGGTTAAATCCTGTTTTGATCAAGAAAAGACAATCTCTCCCTGGATGAGCACGAAGTGTGAATGAGGAACCAGAGGGGAAATTCCAGCAAACAACTGTAAAGCAGCCCAATGTGAGTACTTCTTCCCCCACCAGCTCCATCATAAAATCAAAGAGAATAAACAGAGACATCAGAGCATGTGGAATTCTCTCACAGCTGGTGGTTTACACTTCATTCTGGAACAGAGCAGAAGATCAGCCACTGCAAAGGTGGGAACAGCTTGCAGTGAAGAAGGGCTGCTTGGGATAGGAGTGAATTGGTGAATGAATCCTAATTTACACATGAGAGTGGGTCAGAAAAGTGACCCAAAGGTACAATGCCAGTGCTGTCAGTCAGGGTCTTAGTGGGCCCAGGGATCAGAGCACAGGGGGGCTGTGCTGGTGTCACTGCCCTCATTTCACAGGGCTCAGGGTTCTGGCACCAGAGCAGGAGCTGCTTGTGTGGCTCTGCAAACCTTACACAACTTGGCCAAACAGGGATTCTGCTTTGCACGTGTGTTGATAAAAATACACATCAGAAATCATCAGCTACGGATTACTGGAGGTCGTTTTCCCCAAAGTTTCTGCCAGACAATTGTTTTTCAAGGCAGCTTCTTCACTTTCACTTTGTGGCGTTTTCTGGCCTTAGCTTAGAAATGGAATAGCCCCAAATGTGATTTCAGTTTGTTTTGATGAGGAAATAATGTAGCTAGCAGAAGTGAGGATATATTACCAGCCTTGTGTTTTCCTGAGTACCCACAGGATCCCTGCTCTTAAATTCATGGCAGAGAGCCTAAACAAGAAACATTGCATAATTTGTTGTCTATAAGACAATCAGTTGTGCAATGCCCCCACTTTGTTTTTAAGGAAGAACACGCTAAAATTTTGAATTGATGAACTTCAGATTTACTGGATTCTGAATTGGACTGGGGAGACCAGAGAATGCTGGATCACCAACTTCATAAAAAAAGGAAAGATTTAAAAGGCAAGGCCATTAATGTAGCCCTTGATCTTGCAACTGTTCATCCCAGCTCATCACAGGCTTTATGTTTCCAAGTCAGGAGTTTATAGACCAAGATTTTGTGGAATAAACAGTCAGCAGACACCATATTGCTGCCCTATGAAATCCTGCCTTTTAGCCATGTCAAATATGACTTTTCTATGCTGGATTCAGCAAGGCTGCCTCACACTCTTCAAACTGCAAACCCACACTTTCCTTTGGTTTGTGGCCCCAAAAAGCACCACTGGTGTTTACAGAAACTTGTTAATCCCTTGGAGTTGCCACTAATGATAAATACTCTAGTTTTGGTTACCAGCTGTGTTTCTGAGCACTCCTTTGTGGAAGCGTTGCTGGGACAGACAATCAGAGTTAATAATAACAATTAGCTCGCCCATAATCCTGAACTTCTTGCAACATCACATTTCAAAGGGCTTTTGTCACGTCTCCACCCTTCAGGATGATTAAATGGGAAATGATTTCACCATAACCTGAACAGACACATCAACATTTGCTAGCAGGTATTTCTGACAGCTTTCAGGGGTAATACAACAAAACAAAAATGAGCCCAAACACATAAACAAACCTGGACACAAAATGCAGAATACATTTACTAATTCTCCCTTGCAAACAACACATGCATAACTCCAGCGTGTTATTAACACCGTTTCACTGGGCAATTCTTGCAAGAAGCACTGCTTATACCACCAGCCAAGAAATGGTAGAAGTGAAATATGCTTGACCCCAAATTGACGTTCTCTGGGGTTGCCTTTGTGAAAAACATTAGAACTGGATTTCTGGCTCTCAGAGAGCCTCAGCAGCCTGGCAGGAGCAGGGGGAGGCTGGGCTGAGGAGGTGTAACTTATTTTCTTCCTCGCCTGGGGTGGAGGCAAGTTGGTTGTTGAGCAGGTTATGAAGGTGGGTCCCGGAGAGAAAGCCTACATTTTATGAGTCTGAGGAGAAGTAGGAAGAAAATCAGGAAAACTGGTGAGGTGAAGATGGAAGGAATGGTTTGAAGGCACGCTCTAAAAGCATCAGTAAAGCCAAAGGTGCCAGATAAATCTTGGAATGTAAGTGCAACGTTAAATATCCTCTTGTTTGCTTTCAGGACAGCAGTTGTTCAGCTCAAAAGTCTCTGCAGGCTGAACAGACCGATTTGGTACCAGTGAGCTGGTTTTGAGTGTTCAAATAATTTCAATAATCACATGTAAATTGTAAAAGATACCATAGATGATGAAGATTATCTTTTGGTTAAGCTATGTTTATTTAATGGATGGATTTTTAGCATGTTTGTTATGTTTATTTGGAAGTCTACACATAAGATAAAGTGCTTGTAGTTTGCAACCTAAGTAATGCCTGTGCATTGAATGATTTAAAAATAATGTATGTAAAAAGGATTACAGTAACACTGTAATCTAAAAAATTATCTTAGCACTCTGCAATGTAATTCACACTTTAATATTATTATAGTTTGTTTCATTATTGGAGAATCTGTAATGTCTTTATTTCCTATTTCTGACATTTATCTTCATTATTAAGCAGATGGTAATGTGAGAATTGTGTGAAAATTGTGAAATTTCATGCTCTAGGGAGAGAAAAGAGTGAGTAGACAATATGATATGATGAGTTGGTGGAGATTTTTGACAGCTGCCACTTCTGCTGTGCTCTTGTCATTTTCTACTTTTCCAGTGCATTTTGATAAAAAAACTGTAAATAAAATATTGTTATCTTTCAATTCAATATTAGAACTTTGGCCTCTATTAGCAGTTGCTGTCCTTTACAGTCAGTACTGCTGAGCTGGTGCAGAAATATTGACAGTATATTATGCACTGGAGTGAATTTACTCTGAATTAAATAGGACAACATTCTGACACGCATTGGCTAATCTATTTAAGAATTTGATGAGCAAAATCTGCATTTTGTACAATTGATATACAATTAACCAATTAACTAAACAGCTCCATGAGGATTTGGGAGAGTTTCATTCATTGCCCAGTTTATGTTATTACTGCAAGTGCTTATGAGGGGACAGTTTAGAGAGCTCTGAATTTTCAGGTGTTTTCACAGGATGTCTGTGGGGACAGAAAAAGATCTGGGAAGAGAAAAGCTTGGCAGGTCAGGGGAACAGAAATGCCACAAAATTCACTCTTAAAGAACTGTGCTGGCTGTTGAGGCAGGCATGTCATTATAGTGGAGTTGTTCTTTCCCTCCAGCGGATTTAAATCTTAGTCAGCAGCTCTAACAGTGTGAGAGTGTTTTATTATATCAATACACACTTAAAATATTATGATCTTAATGTGTTGTCATGGAACATTTCACTGGGCTGAGCCTGGGAAGATTTGTGTGTGTACATTACTCCATGATGGAGTACTTCACACTTGGGGAGCAGTGATTTTGAAAATGTTATATCCAGTCTTCAGCATAGCTCAGAACTGTTTTAAAACTGTTTAAAACAGGAGAGGATTTGGCAGCAATCTCAGCAGATAATGCCTCACATTGCTAATTAATCACTGAAAGTGCAATCCTGGCCCCAGTGATTTCAACAGGAGCAAGTTCCAGCACTGCTGTATCCCCTGAAGACAATCAAGTTTAAACATAACACAGCCTAAGAGCACAACACCAAACTTCTCTCCCCAAGCCTCCTGTGAAGAAAAATAATATTTCAAGTTTTAAAAAATGTACTGCAGTAATAAGTAACAACATTCCTTAAAAGCTTATATGGTTTTCTTGGTGTTCAAAGTGCAATCTCCTTTTTACAGCCTAACTTTAATGGAGTTTTTCTTGACTCTAAGCAGACCCATCCCAAATTCTCTGGAGAAAGAGAGCTGAAGAGACTGTGTAATTTTCACCTATTCAGTAATACAATAAATACAGTGAATTTCAATGCATGAGCCCTCAAATAAAATGTCTAGGACAAGAATGTCTGTGAGTGAATCCCTGGTGTGGACTTCTACTATTGAGTATCTTTTTCAAAAGAAATATAGAAATGAACAATGCCTGGGGAGACACTTAACGCTAGAACTGCTCAGAGATGTTTTTGAAATTAAATAATTAGAGCTGAACTAGTTTAAAACCAGTAGTAATTATGGTAGGCAGATCCTCTTAAATCTAAAGAAGATGTTTAGAATACAACACTATAGGAGAATAATGCCTAAGAAAAGCAGGGAACAATTCCAGTGATCAGAATAACAAACCCATTTATTCTTTCTCTGAGTGCATTGATGGAAAATTGTTTGTTACAGTGATAGTCAGGTTTAACACCATGGTTCTGAAAATTAGAGCACACAGCTTGATCCAGGAATTTAAAGAAATAGAAATGGTTTAAATAAAGTTAAAGCAATAAGGTTTTCCTATGGGCTGTCCCTCCAAAGTGACTTTGGCATGGGAAATGCCTTTCTGTTCAAATGTCATGGGATAATCCAGAAACACAGTAACAAAGCCAAGCTTCAAGGACTGTCTTTCAGGAAGACAGCAGAGAGACATTAGGAAATAAAAGCATTAACTCTTTTCCCCCAATGGATGACTTTGTATCATTGTAAGACTGAAGGTTAGGAGAGGCAGCTGACTGGGTGGCTGAGATGACAGCCCTCCAAAATTTCCAGGGTTTTTTGTCGTTTTATTTTGGTTTGGTTTTTTACAGCACATTTAAGAGCTTTTTCTTTTCTTCTAGTGATCTTTCTTTAACTGCTGTGGGATCCTGGACATCAGAGCCGAGATGGGCAATGAGAACAGCAGTGCAGAGAATGAGGTGAGTGTGACAGAGCAGTTGTTTCTCCTCCCCTCCTAGCCTAGAGCAAACCTTTCAGAAACGACTTCCACGGGCCACTTACCCCGTATTTATCTTCTGCTCCCCGTTACACTCATATTAAAGTGTCATTAATGGTAATTGAAAGGAACTTGGTGTGTTTTTCCCTTTGGCAATGACAGTGCTCCAAAGCATCAGGGCAAGGTTTGGGCAGTTGTTCCCTGCAGGACAGGATCCCTGGGGGATGATCCCATGGGATGAGCAGGGCTGGCTCATCCCAGCACCCCAGGGCAGGCATGGGCAGCTGGGGCAGCCCTGGGCACCAGGCACATCCCTGGGGACAGGGAAGGGCCCAGGATGGCAGTCAGGGTCAGCCTGGAGCAGTGGGCAGCTGGCAGGGCAGGAGCTGTCCCCTTGGCAGGGGTGACATCCCTGGGGAGGCTGAAAGGGTCCTGGGCCATGGGTGGGGGGAGCTGGGCAGTGCCTGTGGTGGCCTCAGAGCCCTGGCAGCTCCTCCTTCTTCAGGAATGACCTTGCAGTGTCTGTGTCCCCAGCCAGGACTTTCCAGCCACGTTCCCAGGGTGTGCTGTTAATGCATGGTGGTGTTTGGTGGTTTATTTTTAGAGTTTTGAAAGGAAGGTAGTGAAATGCTCTGGCTACTGGTGTACAATTACATTAGAAGTTACTATGTTGGTGCAAGTTTGAATAAAAGTTGTAATTCATTAATTCCAACAATTAAAACACCAGTATCTATTTTATCCTCTCCTCCTCCATGTGTTGTGGTTGCTGCTAAAATGCATTAGGATTCATTTTGCTTCCACTTCAGGTATCAGCAGATCTGCTGCACCTTCTGCATTGCAAAGTGGACCCTCTCAAGGTGTTACAACTCTTACAGATTTTTTCATCAATAATTTCTGGAAGAAAAATCTTCCATAGTTTGTGGTTATACTTATCAAGTTTTGTTGTTAGCCTAAGATTTGGTCCCAATTTTTCTCAAGGTTTGGGAAGAGGGGAATGTGTTCATTTCTATAACTAATGAGAATTTATTCTCTATAGTGTACAGCTTCCACTCAGGAAGCTTTTGGAAGTCAAATATATTTGTTCAGGAGTCATCCTGAGGCTGAGAAGACTTGACTTAAAAACTACCGAATTTATCAAGAAATGCACTAAAAAAAATTCTAAGAAGAAAGCTTCTGGTCTCCTTTTCAGACTGTAAAAATCAAAACAAAAGACCACCCAACCCCCTCCAAACCCAAAGCAAAACAAAATATGCTAAGAATCTAAATTATTTTAAAAACCACTATTAACAGGGAGATAACAAGAAACAGCAACGAAACTTAAATATTTTGATTTTCAGTCAGAAATTCCCCAATGTCAATAAAGCCATCCTTATACCACCAAGCCAACGAGCACAGCAGGTAGTGGATGATGAAACTGGTTTGCATGGTTTGCATTCAAAATGTTGGCACCAGGCTTGGCTGCTCTTTTCCTTCTGCATCTGCTTCTGGCTTTTGGGTTTTGGGACACTGACTGCACATTTGCAAGGCAGATACATTTAAAGTTTTCAGCAAGTTGTAAAAAAAAAAAAACAAACCAAAACTGGTTTCTTTAAATTTTTTCATCTTTTTTAGCAATCTATGCTTTAGAGAAGCAGCCTGTACTTGACCCCCTGTGCTGGCTGCCTTTCCTTCCAACCCTAACACCATTGAAACAGCTCAGTTGGTGTTGTTCTAATGCTCAGAACCAGTTGGTCTGAGTTGTTTTTGTTTGTGTGTTTATCAGAGAACACCATTGCAGGGCTCATGCTCTCTGTGAGTCATCTGGAAGCCTCACACATGGTTTGCATTAAAGCTGGGAGAGCCTGTGCTAAGTTTAGAACTCTTAATTTAATGAGTGGGAAGATCTGTGGAATAAATGTGCTACTAGGAAGAATGTAGTAGACACTTGGAGAAAAAGTAAATACCCAATCTGTCTTGTAAAGACCAGCCTCTGAGGAGAATATCATCTAAATGCAGTGGTAATGAACAAAAGCTTGGCTAGAACAAGGCTGGGGCCAGCAGTATATTTAACAAAGTGATTTCACATATAGCAACCATGTTCTGTTTTGCTGTACAGCACACAAAATCCAAACTGCTCAGAGATTTTAGGATTGTGCCCTGCCCTATTACAGTGGCACAGCTTGTTGGGCTTATGCTGAGTAAAATACAAGCTATTTTTATGATGCATTTCCCTTGAATAATAAAACTCCAGATGAAGAGAAAGGTCTTTAAATTGAAAAAAAGAAATATTTTGGAAGAACAGATATTTTGACCCAGTTTGATGCTTGAGATCCAGCCTTTAGCAGGCAAAATACAGGTGAAGTAATGGAGGTGTTCTTTAATGGGAAGCTGTGGAAAGTGCTGCAGCTTGTGGAACAGCAGAAGGTCTCAGGTGTTGAGCTGCCCACAGATCTTTCTTAATCCACCCAAAAGAACTGGGTAACATGCAGGAATGACTTTGTCTTCTTTTCCTTGACTTTTCTGGAGGGCCAAATGTCCAAAAATCATGTACATGGCCTTAACAGAAGGGAAACGCTTTCACAGAGGCTGATGTAACTGCACTTCCTCAGCCCTGTGCCTCTGGATAGTCTGGACTCGGGTGCCAGCTCATAAAGCCACCCTTAGAAATGAGACTCAGCTGAGCAGGACAACAAATCTGCTCCCTAAAATGTCAGACAGAGGGAGGCACATGGTCTGTGGGAGGCAGAGTGGTCCCACATCTATCTCAGCCTCATCCATGCTGCTCTGGGGGTTGTGCAGAGAGCTCAGGGACAGCTCCCAAAGCACTGCACGTTGCAGGATTATTATTGACTTCCCTGACTGTATTCTATCTTTATTTTTACTAGAATGATGCCATTACCAGGGCAACTTTGCTCTCATTTTAAAGGGGTGGGTGGAGGATGTTAAAAACATTAAGAGTTCTTTATAACTGGAGACATGAGCATAAAAATTTGTGAAGCTTGAATAGGCTGGATTTTCTAATATGGAATACTTTTAACTCAGGCTTTTAATTCTTGCCACTCAGAGTTCTGAAGGGGAGCACTGTCATATTCCACAGCCATATTTCTCATGACTACAGAAAAGTAAAAGTCAACAAGTAATTGTAAAGCTCTTTGAAGGTGAAAACTGCTGCTGAATTGAAGTTCTAGTAATGCATCTTTTGCCCCAGAGTCAAAGAGGGAATTTCAAAGTCAGTTAGACTGACTGAATAAGTTATTTCTACATATTTTGCTTTATCCTTTCTTTCTCTTGCTTTCCTGAATAAGCAAAAAAGCGAACAAAGCTGGTTATTCCACATCTCTGTAACTGTTAATTTCTCTTTAAACATGGATCTTAATGTGTGGTTATCTTTTTGTTCCTGTTTTCTGCTGTGAAATGTGTAATTCAGGCAACACTTGCCAGAGGGGACCACAACTTCTCAGCTGTCTGGTGGTTGTCTCAAGTGCTGTGCTGTGATCCTGCTTGGATTTCTCCATTTATTTCCTATGAACAAACCTGACTGCTGAGCATCCTACAGCTAATATTCTGCATGATTACCTTGCCCATCCTTCAGCTGATTTCAGTCTCTCTGAACTGGTGGCTCCTGTGAATTGCTGTGGTTCTCCCTTCAGATCCTGGTGTTGCAGGGATCAGCAGAGTGGTGCTGAGGAGCAGCAGTCCCAGCATTCCCACAGATGGGAACTGGGCAAATCCCTCTGAGCTCTGGGGCTCACACTGGGTATTTGCATACTTTTTGAACACTGCAATAACCTCTGTATACATTCCACTGTTCATGGTCAGCTGGGAACAAAAGGCATTCCCAATTTTCTGCACAGTAATTTTGCCTGTAGCATTTCTAGATGATTGCTGTTACCCTGCACAGGCTCTTCTCTGGGTTTGTTGTGTCCACTGAGATTCACAAATTTTATTCCTTGAATTAGGATTCTCTTTCATTTTTCCTTCCATTTTATCCAGTGCATATCATGTTGCTGTCAGCTGGCTACAGTCTATTCCTGATGCTTACATAGTCCTAACACACCTCCAGCCACCTCATTAATTAATTCTTACTTCCAATGGTAATTACTGCTGGTCCAATATTCTATGGTAAATAATGTCAAGTATTTATTTGAGTTTACTCAAAAAGAACATTGTATGTTTTCAGAGAATTATATGTCCTTTTATGCAAATGCAGCAAATTCTGGGACACTTCTCACTGCAGTGAATAATTATTATTCACGTTATTATTTACATCTTTACTGTGAGTGAAGGAGAGGGGATGAAAGAAGAAGATTCAAACTTGTTGTGGAGTTCTTAATTTAAAAGTATAGTGAAAAGGAAGTTGGGAGACTGGTCCTTCTCTTCTGAATTAATGGTTAAAGCTTCCTTCACAAGTGTAAAGTCATCATCATTTCTCATGGGACATGTGAATTTATGGGTAGAGATGAAAAGGAAAAAGAAATTATATTTACAAAGTTCCTCTGTAATTATTTACTACATTTCTCCATTTAAAAAATAGTGTGAAAATGTTGGACCTTCATTTTCCACAGCTTTGAAATAACTATGCAGTCAGACACTGTTGGCTGAGAAGCACGACAGAGTTTGGGACTCAGCTTGGAGATAATTTTCCTAATAGTACTTTATTTGAATTGAACAGCATCTTCTCAAGTCATTCATTGTCAGGCTGCTAAGGACCACTCAGCAGAAAGCTGCTTTAGCTAAAACTATCCTGACTGAAAGTTGCAAGTTGGGGGATGAAGATTTTCTTCCCAAGTTCATCAGCTTTATTCTCTCTCTCCTGCTGTCTCTCATACACCTGCCATCCTTAAGAAAGTGATACAGGCACTCACCAAACATCAGGAAAGGGACAAAGGAAAACAACTGCAGCCAGACTAGTGAAGATGCAAAGATAACTGTGAATTTCCCCTTGCTTGCTGACCACAGGTCACATTAAACAGGTGGAAAAGGTGAAGTTAACGAGAGCCATGAAGGAATTTCACGGCCATGCTTCATTAACTCAGTGCATATTCCTCAAACACAGCAAGGCTACTGAGAAGACACCAATGCTGCCATTAAAAGAATATAAAGATTAAATTTGGTGCCCTCAGTGGACTGGAAGAGTTATAAACACAAGCACTGAAGCCTGAAGGTTTGAATTGTTCCTGCTGTGGCTGAGAGGAGACTGTGTATTCTGGGCAAAAAGCTAAATCAAGGATAAGATGGTGACTATAAATATTTAAGTATTTATAACACACCTACACACACCAGTGTTTATTTATGTGTTCACAGCCAGAGTCATTTCAGTAGGTGTTTCTCAGGAGGGAAAGCAGCACTTTATCTCTAAGAGAAGGTCATAGGTGCTTACAATCAAAAGCTGTAAGAATTTTTCAAATACCATTGTTACCATATCACAATTTACTTTGCTTCTTGTATTTGTGAGAAGCAAATTAAATTAAGGGAGAAGCGAATTCCAATTTTTGCATTCCTGCCCTTTTGAGGGTTTTAATTAGAATAAGTATGAACTTCAAATTCTGCTCCCGTGAGAGACAAATAAACCATGCCAGGAGCAACAGCAAATTACACCATTACTGATTAAAGAAAAAATCCACTGTAATTGCAAAATTCCAGATGGAGACTCCCTTAAGGACAGAGTCTGCTCTTCCTATCTGCTCTGGTCAGAATTACATCCAACTGATTAAGCAGTCACGATGCTTGGGAAGAAAAACATCAAGGGGTCATGACAGGCATCTCCTCCAGACTGCTGTACCCCAGCCACTCTCAAAAAGGGATAGCATTGCACCAAGTTGTTTGCTAAAATCACATTTAGCTCCCTTGCAAGGTGATAAAACTGAGTTTTGGTGTAATTCTTCAGACCTAGTGTCACATGGAGTTCAAGCTTGGCTCAAGGTGTTAGGTAGTAATTTGTTGCTCTTCTGTGAAGTCTCACTGGTTTTGCTGACCAGTGCTCACTGATTTTAATGTAAAGTTCCAGTTGTTAAAGCAATATCCACTCACTATCTACTTATTTATTTTGGTACCACTTCTCCAAACAAGGCAGAGACAACGACTCTCCAAAGATATGAAGTTTTAAAACCCTAACTTACTACTTGGCTACTGTTCCTGCAGAACAAAAACAACAAAAGCCAGAAGAGTGAAGAGGTGGTTTCAAAAAAAAGTTGTTCTGTCTTTAAAAATGTCAAGAACCATTTAAAAACCCTGATTTCCCAACCATGTGAACAGCCTCTAGCAGCCAGACTTATTTCTTAAAAATACCTATTCCAACACCTCCCTCCCTTCCAACATGTAATGGAAGACACAGAGTAAAAGGCAAGGCAATTTCTGGTTTATTGACTGAGATTTGTCAAGGCTTGCTCCAGCTTCCCCTCCACTAAACCAGAGGGAGTTAGTGGGAATGGAAACTTTATTTAACCCCTGGAAGATGGCTCTGAGCTGCTCAGAGCTCTGGCATCTTCCAGCAGCTGCTATAAAAGGATGTGCTCAGAGGGGGAATGTGGCAGAGGGCAGAGGAAGCAACTTTTAGGGAGAGAAAGGAGGAAGGGGAGTCAAGCCAAGCTGACCTTTCTGGGGGGCTGGGTTGGAAGCAGAGCTGTGCTGAGCTCTGGGGGCTGTGCTGGGAAAGGTTTGGGGTGGCTGCAACACGAGGCTGTGCCTGATGCTGCTGCCCTGGCTGTGCCCTGGGGTTTTGGGAGCTGGGCTCTCCACAGGCTCCCAGGCAGCATTAAAAGCATTTCTTTCTGCTATGATAACTCCAGTGCAGCAGTGCACATAATCCTTTTGGCTACAGTGTTAATGGAGTTCTCTTTCTTTTTTTATATATTTTTTTTCTTAGCATCCTGTTCAAAGTTATTGGGAAAATGAAGTGATCCTGTAGATTTATTTTGTGTTCTTGCAGACTCCAGTGCTTCTGGAAGGGTTTAATACAAATTACATTGCATATTTCAGGAGAATCAGTTGTATTAATTTAAATATTGTGCTGTCTTAAAGGGGAAAAATGTATGAGTTTAGTTTTCCTCCTGTTGTTTGTATGCTCTCTGTGACAAAGCTGGTTGGTTTGATGTTGGGTTTTTAAAATTACCCTAGACTTGAAAATGCTGAGAACCGCTGTGTTCTGGTTTTTATTATAATTATTTAAACCTTCCAGGTAACAAACTCTTTATAGTGAGAATTTTCAAATAGGAGTAGGCTACACTTGAGACAAATATAGAACAAATTCAGCTGCAAGCTTCTGTAGTCAATCACTTCAGAGGCTCTATGTATTGAAACTCAAAAGTAATTATTTAGCAGCAGCCTTCTGATGGTACTTGTGAACAAAACATAGTCTTTATAATTGTTTTCACACATGTTAATTAAAAACTTAAAAAGTATGCTTTGCAAAGCTAGTTCAGCACCTGATTTGCATAACTAGCCTAAATTTAAAAAACTTAATCGAAAAATTGAATTATGTGTTTCTGCTGTCTGGCTTAGACTCACAGAGCATGTTCTTTTGTGATGGTTACATGAATACATTAAATGTAGAAAACCAATATATAAAATTTTTCTGTATCTTGGCATATCAATAGTTCATTTTACATGCAAATATCTACATTAAGATTTATTTTTGATTATTGCTAAAATACTCTTTTGAGCTTCTTTTGAACATATGTGTGTGCTTTTGCCTTACCAGGCATTAGGACAACTTTTGATCACTCAAACATTGGACAGCCTGGAAAAAAAATAAAGAGTGTCCACAGTTCAGATCCCTCTCTGCTCCAACAGAGCCTGTGCTGCTAAGATTGCTTTAATACATGTTAAATTTGGTAATGAACTGGAAGAACAAGAGTCAGATTTTTCTGTGGCCAAAGTCAATCATTTAGGGGATTGTTTGGAGATGACCTGTAACTTCTTAAACATTAGTTCCCTGAAAGCACAAAACTATTTAAAAACAAAACTAAAAGTCAAAACCAATCAACCCAACAAAAAAACCCATCAGTCCCCTGGAACCAAACAATCTATGGAAAACATTAAATTTAGTCTCAGATGTGTGCACATAACTGACCTGCTTTGTTGTGATCTTTCCCTCTTCTGCTGAATCTGCCCCTCCCAGTGCTTTTGTTTGGATATTAAGTCCAAATTTTGATGTAACAGCTGATAAAATCACTTGGACATGGGCCCTTCTCTGCTGTCTAATATGGAAACATCCTAATTTTGATGAGATGGGGGTGCTCAGGTATAGCACGCACATAAATATCCACATCCTGCAGTTCACTTGTGAATTCTGGAGATGAACAGCATCAGCAACTTCTGCCCTGTGACTCAGGGAGCCAATGACAAATGATCCTGGCTCCATGTTAGGGTTTCAGAGCTCCCTGAAATGCCTGTGCTGCTGCCTGTAGGTCCTGTCCTGTTGCTGGGGCTCTTTCAGCCTCGGCAGCAGTGAGCTGTAGGGTTTGTGATGGGACAGGCTGGTGAGGAGTTTCCTTCTGTGCCACACCAAGCCCTTGGGGCTGATCAGCTCCTGGTCAGCACCTGGCTCATGGCATCTGTGACTCTGGATGACAACCCAAAGGATCCTGGTTCCCAGGGGGTTTTACTTTAGAGATTTGAGCGCTTTAGAGATTTGAGATTTGAGCCCCATCACCTGTGGCTGCAAAGGTGGATGGCTGCAGGTCAGAACAGAGCATTGTAACCTGCAGGAGCCTTTGGGGCTATGTGGCTGCTCCTGTGAAGGAGGGACTAATGACAAGCAGTGTGTGGCTACTGAGACTGCACTATGTAAATTAGTCAATGTGCATTAATTGCTGTGCATTTTCTGCTTTGGAACATGACAGAGGCTTTAGGAGAAGACAAACATGAGGCTCTTCATCTTCTCAGGGAAGATGTGAGGTGTTCCTCCTGCCTGGCACCCAAAGCAGCTGAAGAAAATTTGAGGTGCAGTAGTAGAAAGGAGGAAAAATGAGTAATTAGTTCTCACTGCTCTTGCCAACTGCTGGAGGCATCTGGACAATTTTATAAATGGAACTAATTTCTTGGGGTTCTCTGTGTGGTTCTCCTGACCCTGCCTGCCCTGCTGGGAAAGGACAGGAGATAATTTCTGTCTGCAAAGGGCCTGAAAATGATTTTAATATGAGGCTTTTGTTTGTGGCCCAGCTCTGCATCTGACCCACCTGTGCTTCTCAAGATAAGACATGATGGACATATAGACAGGACAGACAAATAGACAGGGACTAAGTAAGAGCCTGGCACTGTGGCTGCCTCACCTGGCTTGGTAGGAATTTATCCTCCCACTGCTTGGGGGGTTTTCCTGGTGATTCATTTAATAACACATTTTTTCTCTCTGCATACTGAAATAAACTCTCCATGTAGATTTCTCATGCAAACAAAAGCAAGGATGTCCAAAACTCTGCACCAAAATCAAAACAGAACCCTGTAAGCTCACTCAGCTCTATTTTTTTTTCCCCCTTCTGGCTGAAAGAAACAAATTTCCTTGTAAAATTTTTGATGTTCTAGTATTTTTTTTTGCCATATACTCTGGGTTTGCAGCCAACATATATACTTAGATAAATATTCTAAATGCCAGATGTCAGCACATGCTGGGTAAGTGCTTCATAATCATGAAGCCAAGAGCCCTTGGTCTCTCCCAGAGGGAAGTGGTGAGATAAAGGCGACCCCTGCAAACAAAGCTGCAGTGAAGGGGCTCCTCCAGGGAAAGGCAGAGGATATGAGAGTTAATCAAATTTGTCTTAAGTATAAAGGAAGTCTTTTTGTATTTTCAGTACACCCTGACCTTTCCAGCTGCTCATTTCACGGGCTTTGCTCGTCCACTGGGTGTCTCATTCCTGGCTCTGAGCTCCAGGAGCTTTTGGCTGTGTGGGAGCACACCACGCTCACACAGAGCAGTGTAATTCTCTGAACGGCAGCTCTCTGCAATTTACTGACTACTGCTAGAACAAAATACACATTAAAATGAGTGCAGAAATGCCCAAGAAATGAGTTGGAATTGTGTACTGGGCTTCTAATCTCTGGTGTTGCCCTGCAGGGGTTCTGCCATCAGTAAATACACTCATGTGCCTTTAGGTTAAGTGTGCCTTGGGTTTTTCACAACTACAATTAAGAACTGAAACAACAGTGACTTCATGTTAAGGGTGATGTGATGAAGCAGCTTTCCTTCTTTTTAACTATTGCTTGATGTAGCCAGAGGATTTGAAAAAGGCCTCTATTCAGACTTTTTTGCTTTTCACTTGATTGTTTCTCTCCATTACTCCAGTTCTTTTGCTATGCTCAAAGAACATCCTCAGCTACTGCTCGGATCAGCCTTTTTCCGTTCTCATTCATGTTTTAATTATATTTTTCCAAAAAAAATTCAGTGGGAAGGTGCCACTCACTACCTCATGTAACCCTGATGCTTGCACAGGACTATCTTCCTCCCTGCAGCAAACCCAATAATTTGCAATAAAAACAAAACCAAAAAAGCCACTCATTGTAGAGGGATATATCCATGGATGAAGACCCTGGGTAATTATTTTCCTTTGAGAAGAGGTGATGCAGCATAGCCACAGCTGTGTAATAGCATTTCTAGATGTCACTACAGAAACTACAGCATTTCCTGTCGCTGTTACCAGAGAAGGGCAGGGCAGCCTGGTGAAGAATCAAGCCCTCTGTTTCAATTCAGAAGCATTCTGAGCTTTGTTAAAATGGGAGGGAAGAAATCTGGACTTGGATTCAAGTGCTGGGTCTTGAGTGACTTTATCTCAAACTTAACTCCAAATATGCTGCTGGTATTATGAGTGTCCAAGTTTAGCCTGTTTCCTTCCTTTCTCATTTTAAACTTGCCTAGCAAGGAAGCATTTGCCAGGCTTGGAAGAAGAGAAGATGATAGCCTCCTTGGGTCAGTAAAGGCCCTGACAGCTTTAGAACAACTGTTGTATTCTTCTCTCCCTCTTCTTTTCCTGGTACTTATTTTTGGCCCAACCACTTCCTTCTGTTTTTCTGCTATTAAGAAAGAAATGGCTTGGCTTTAGAACCTGCAAGTTCCATCAGAGTAGTGAAATCCACTGCAGAGGTTGTCTGTCTGTGGGCAGAACAAGACTCCTTAAGCTTATGCATTCTCCAAAATAGCAGCAGCTATTTAAATTGTTCTCTTTTTTCATTCCAGAACGCTCCACAAGACTCAGAATTAGGCCAACCTCCTGGTAATGGCCACAATTCAAAAATGAGCCCTCAGAAAAAGAGCACAGAAAAGTCTGGAGGCCAGGAGATCTCAGATCCTCTTGCTGTTGCTGTGCCACGGGCTGAGAGCTCATCCCCCTCAATTCCAGGACCTACAAGGTAAGACATGAAGTTTCTTCCTGTGAAAAGCATTGAAGCCCTGATGCTGTTGATAGCTGCAAGATCTGTCATCCTGATGGATGATGATGATGATGATGATGATGATGATGATGCATTCCTCAAAATAACCTCACACCACCAGACTACCCACTGATCACCAAACTGACTCCCTTGCCTTACTGCATAATTATAAACCAGGCTCCAGCTGTTGCAGCAGCCCTTGACCCAACCTTTCTATGCTTTTTGCTTGCACTAATAAACTCTCATCTGAGACAGAGCAGCACTGAAGGGTCTTTCTTTTAACTTTTAACTTTCTTTAACTTTAAACTTCTTTTAACTTTCTTTTAACTTCAGGTCAGCCCTGAAGTGCTCAGGCAGTTGGATTATAATGGGTCCCTTTCAATATTCTATTCTATTCTATTCTATTCTATTCTATTCTATTCTATTCTATTCTATTCTATTCTATTCCATTCCATTCCATTCCATTCCAGTGTAGTCCAGTCTATTTTAAAATGATTAATAGGTGGCAGCTGAAGTCCTAATTTAGGTATCAAATAAGATCATCATTGAGCACCCTGAGGACATTTCAGGGAAGTTCAGACACATGACATAATCTAAAAGGATTGAAGGAAAAAGAGCAGCTTGTTTTCTGGAAGGGACAGTTTGCCTGTGCTGTGGAGTCCTAACATGGGAGGATAGTGCTGCCACTAGCACATCTTTCATTATCTACTGAAAATAATAGAGTCTGAACAAGACTAAGACTGATAAGTCAATTTACAGTAATAAAGGCATTTAGGCATGAAGTTTAAAGTAATGAAACTGCACTTCATTCCTAGAGATGCATGGCTTGTATAATCCAGCATCACTCTACTGTTGAGCACCAGGTCTGTACATGAAACACCTTTTCCTTGGATGAATTTCTCCTCCTTAAGTGCCTCTAATGAGGGAAGCCACAGGTGTCATTCCCAGTGGCTAGAAAAAAAATCAGTTTTTGGAGTAATGATGTAAAATTGAACAGTGAGATTTTTAACGTGCATTTTGTTTGTTTGTTATTTCAGTTAAGAAATACCACACATATCTTCTAGTTTTAGTTTCTCTTGATCGTATTGTGCATAATCACTGTATTGTTTGTGTGTAACCACACTGTTCTACTGAAGAAAACATAATTTTTTAATAAACTATGAAGCTACTTTAAAAAACAATGCATTCTGATTTGTCACAGCAAAACAGTAATTTTTTACTATTCCAATCAGTATGCAGGTTATGGAAAGGGGGCAAAAGAAAGGAAATGATGAGTACTGCTAAGTGCTGATATTTACAGTCATTCATGGGAACTGGAGTTGTTTGTGGAACTTCACAATTACAGACAGCATTTGTACCAGCACCCACCTGGTACAGTGGAGACTCTTACCTTGGCCTTGGGATATTTGTGACTTGCCTGCAGCAAGTGCCAGTATTGCTTTTTTTTGTTGTTGTTTGTTTCTTTTTAAACATTAGCACGGTAACTTTACCCTATTCTGTAACTAATTTGCATTTTTTTAATGTACTGTTCAAAAATGGCATAAAGAGCAGTTCTGTAGGGGTTCCTTTTCAAAATGTGAGTACCTAGAACACTTAGATTTTATATTCAAGCTAGCTAAAACAGCTTTGCAGTGCAGCATGCAAAATTCTGACTCGTGGGAGATGAATGTTACATGGATGAGTCAGCTTGAAAGGATTCATAGGATTCTTGTCTCAGGAAACTGAATAGATGGGCGGGAGCTCAGGCAATTACTTGTTTTGCCTTACTCCTGAAAGTGCTGGCACATGCCTGCTTTGGGAGTCTTTTAAGTTACATCCTGCCAAAATAGAAACAAAGACAATAAACGGAAAATCTTTGAAGTTCCACATTCCAGCTGTTTATTTTTAACTCGCTCCCCTGTGCTGCTTTGAACGCATCTTTTCCACCCTGAGGTGAACTCTGAGAGTCTTAAGAGAGAGCGTGTGACCTGCCACCCTCGGATGGAGGATCCCTGGGTGGAAAATTACCACGTTTGCTTTTCCTCTGTCCTCCACAAATCCTCACAAATCGCTTTTAAATCCTTGGCTTGTGGAATTCAAAATGTCCGTGGCTCTAACTTTTTAATTGTCTATATTAAGACAATTTGCCTAAATGCCCAGTTTTTTTCCTTACCTGTTACTCGCTGCTCCTGTGTGCTGAAAAGAAGATTATCAGGAATTAATCTGTGAATGAAAAAGCTGAAGAACCAGGAGAGTTGGGAAGCCTCGGGCTTTGCAGTGGCGTCCATGTGAGGTGTGACCATGCCCTTCTCCCGGGGGCACAGCCTGGGGAATCCTCAGCTGCACAGAGACCCTTCTTCCAGTACCTTTAGGAAGAAGCAGATGCATCAATTTAAAAGATTGCCAGACAGATTTACAAGATACAATTATAAGGATTATACAGACATAATAATTTAAAAGATGACAGCGCAGGGGATTAAGCACTCCTGGTGGGTGACCTTGGCTGCTCTCCCACCAGGAGTGCAGAGCTCAGATGCTGTGGTACCCGCAGAGCCCCTGTGGGGTGACCAAGCTGCCACACATCCGTGGGACAGCCTGGCAGTGCCCTCCTCCTGCTGGGCTCCCAGCAGCTCAGGGGACACCAGGAGCCACTCCTGGAACTGGAACCAGAGACTTGGCCCTGCTGCTGCAGCATAGCTTAGCTCTTTCATGTTAGAATAATTCCCTTTGGTTGTACTTAAAATACTGCAGGGTCTGCTTTTTATTCTGTGTATGGAAGAAGGAGGTGAAAAGTGACCGAGGGTGGGGGAGAAGGGCAGGATGGCTCCCCAGAGCATGGTATAGATCATTATTCCTGCTTCCTACTTTTTCCTGAAAGCTTAGATGCACAGGGAGGGCGGGGGAGTCTGGCTGCTGTTAGCAGCCCCTTAGCGATGATGGATTTCTCATGTGTTTGTTTACACTGAAAAGTTCAAAAAGGGAATGGATCTGTCTCGAAAGCTGTCACTCGCTTTGTTTTGTTTTGTTTTTGAAAGGGAATATGGAAATGGATGTTCCTCACTAACTTTCAATACCTCTCAGGGACAGATTAAAATGCAGGATTCCTTAACTCAAGTCCTCCAGCACGCTGTGTCCAAACTCAAAACGTAGGCACTGATCTCTCATGTGTCAGTGGAAAGAGAACAGAAACATTTGAGAGGCAGCTATACATGTGCTGTGGTTGCAGAGCTGGCTGTGCATTTGTTCCCCTCAGTGCTTTCTAAATTCATCCTCAGATTTCAGGCTCCTGCTCCTGGGAATATAATCACTCAGGCTCAGAGTTACATCAGTGGATGGCAACCGTATGTGACCTCTGGGATCCAGAGGCTTTGGCACTTGGATGTTTTTCCCTCGCAAGTGTGACTGGATTGGGAGGGTTGCCTGTCCTTTCAACATCTACTGCATGTTTTAGAATGGGAGGAAAGGAATTAGAAATGGAAATTTAACATGATCTACAATTTTTCTGTTGTGGTACCTTCACTTCTTGTTGTTTATCCAGTGCACATATCATATTTGGGCATCTGTAACCTCCTCCCTCCACACACACTCCCACTCAGACAGTGAATGCTAAATGACTGAGATTTTGTCTGGCTGCTGCTGGTTTTATCTCCTGGCCCTTTGTCCTTGCTGTGGATGACAAAACAGAGGAATGGGAGTTGTGACTTCAAGTGTTAATGGCTGGTAGATTTGGTATAGCTCTTAATCTGGAAGTATTTATGGGATGTGCACCAAAAGCCATCGATTTCTTAACATTTTTTATAGCTTCACTCCCTAAACACAGAGCAGGCAGTGCTCACCTAATAAACAGTTTAGTCACTGGGCAGGACTCCTAAATTTTTCCAGAAAAATTCAGACTTGCCACAGTATCTTCTGATGGTGGAAGAACTTAACTGCAAGTATTAAAAACTAATTGCTAAATTGGCAATGCTTTCCCAAACAGTCAAGTTTTCAGTAATTCTTTATGCAGGACATTTGAGACATGTAAAGATTTAACTCATGGTTATTTGGTGTTGTAAATGGAAGTAAAATATTCATATACCCAGTATGTTAGGGCCTTGAAATTGCAAATCCTTCACTGTGTGCTTAACTTCTAAGATGAGGGAAAAGGCCCCTTTGGTAACTCTTGAGTGCTGTGGGACAGATATTTCAAGCTGCAGATGCATCTATGTCTTTGCAGGACAGCATTTTATTTTGTTTAACATCATCAATCACATGCAGCAATTATTCACAGCAAAATGACTTTTTGTGTCCTAAATTCTGCATGAACTATGAGGAACCTGAATGTTCTTCCATGCTCTGTCATTTGCATGTTTTGTTTTAAATAGGAATGAATTTTTCCCTTAATAATATTGAGATAGGTCAAATTACTCACAAAAGAGAGCATACTTTACTTTCCTGTGTTTAAAAATACCAGCATTTAGGGCCATAGCTTTATGTTGATTGTACTAAATGGGCTGTCTAAAAATACATGTTCCTTGAAAGTAATTATTGATTCAATGTAGATTGGGTTTTACTCAGGGGAATTATCCTCAGCATGTGGTGTAATTTCCCAGTAGTGTTATTCCCTTTAAAAAGAGTGGAAGATAATGGGACTAGGTGTGACCTTAAGAGGTCATCCAGTCCATCTTTCTGCCTTAAAGCAGGATCAGCTGTGCTTAAGGCATTCCCAACAGATGCTGGTCTAACCCCAGCATGCCTTGCAGACAGAAAAGCAAGATTGCAAATAATGAAAAGGAAGATGTAGGATATGTTCTGTCTGGTTTGCCTTGTCAGCTCCATCAGAGGGAGAAACATAAATAGAGATACCCACACAGGTCAGTCTGGGCCTATTCTACTGAACGAGAACTCAAACCTTTCAGTTCTGTTATGTTCTGAATAAAACACTGAGCAAGCTGCAGCAGCACAGAAAATGAATCTGCTCCACTCTAACAGGGATAGTTTAACTAGCTGTGGCAGCCTGTGCCAGCGCTGGCATTTTAATTCTGTTCAGCAAACATTAATTACAAACTTGTCCCAATTCCTTCACCTGCTCCTGAGTAAAATGAACAAGTTCTGAGCATTATTGAATACCAGAAAAGTCGTTCTGATTGATTCATAATGCTGAATTTAGTTCATAGCATTGTCATCTCCCTTGAACCTGCTGAGTCACAAATTTATTACTATGGCTCTTGACAAAGTTGCCACCAGAATGGCAGTAGACAGTTCATGGGTCTGGATATTGAAATCAGGAATATTTAACCACTTCAGAAGTGTCTGGAACTGTTTCATATTTAATAGCTGCAAACAGAAGTCTACTGTAACAAAGAAGTCAGGTGTAGAAGTCTTAGAGAAAATTCAGTCAGATGAAATCTGAAAAATGCAAATATACGGTGATGAATGTTCCATGCAGTGGACATCAGCAACATTTCCATCCCAGATTTATTACTGTGCCTTTACCAGCTCTGTTGACAGATGGGATTAATGATAAGTAAACAATCAGAGATTAAAGATAGATGATAAGGAACAATTATAACTCTAGAGAGTGTTTTCTACTTCTTCCAGTGCTCAGTTTCACAGAGATTAGAGGGGCTGTCCCCCCTCACCCTCCACCCGGATTTGTTCTGATCACATCTCCAACAGGAGCTCGATTCCAGGGTGAAGAACCCTGGGCACAAAACTGCTAATGAGCAATTTAGTCAGTAAAAGATAAGACCTGCAACACAGCAAAAAGCCAGAATAACAACTGACTCCCACTTCTCCACCCCCTCCCCGGTTCCAGTTGTGTTTTCTGTCCCTCCTCTTCTAATTAAGCGTCCCTGAGTGCAAAATTAAGGTCAATAATAAAGTGTATTCCTTGCTTAGGGAAAACCTGGTGTCTCCCTGGTGTTTGCTCATGTCCTGTCATGCCCCATGTTGTCAGCAGATACCAAATACTGTATTGCCATCTCTGGTATTCCCACTGTCAGTCAGTTTGATATGGATAAGCATTTTCAGTGTGCTAAGGAAAGAAAAATTCCTCTGGGCAAAACCATTTTCTGGCTGTTTAAATAAAATGTATTGGTGTTACAAATTAAATGTTCAAACCCATGCCAATCATTGCTTGTTTAAACAATACATGAATTTTAAATTATATTTTACTTTAGATTTGAGACTGAGTTTTGCTTAATATAGGCAAATATATAGGCTTAATATAGGCTCTTTAAAGACTAGTTTGTTTTCCACTGCAATGACCAATCTATGCTTGGTTGTACAGAAGGTGTTTTAAGCATCTTTTCTAGCTCCAGTCTAAAGGGGACTTGAAATTTCTGAGATGTAACCTGTCACTGCTAAGCTGTGACAGCTCTGAGCCATCTCTGCTTGTGCAGCTCTGCCCTGACCACTCCAGCACTTGGCAGTGAGTTTTCTGTGACCTGCTCTGCTTGGGATTCATTATTTCATGGCAAAGTCTGCCCCTTGCTCCTCTGTACAATTCTGCAACCAGTTTGAAACATGTTTCTCTCCACATTCCCATGCCCTGGCACGGAAGGTGAGCGAGAGAACAAAGCTATTTCATCACATACAAACCTCAGTGAGGAAAGCTGAGATCCACACAGTGAAAAATACTTAAAATAACTTCTCCTTCTCACAGTCATCTCTGATTCCATTTTTTTCTATCTTTAATGGGCGGAGAAAGAGATCACACCAAGGGTTATAGCCTAGATGCACTGAAATCAAACACTGCAATTCAATGAGCTCATCGGGTGTGGATCATGGCACAGCAGCATCCCACATTTGCAGGGCGAGCCCTTTGACCTTTTTGGTGAGAATCAACTCTGCTGATTAGTTGGAGAAAACATCCAGCAGATGGGCCCTTCTTAATCTTCTGCTACACACTCGAGTACAGCCAGATAACAGCACTTACTGTCTAGCTTTGGCAAAGTAGTCTCTTAGAAGCAGAAACAAAAAGCCTTTCTTCGCGGTGCTGTGGGTTCTCCCAGTCGTATTTCCCCCCCTCTGTTGCTCCTTTAGTCTGTCAGATGTGTGTCCCTCTCCCCACACTTATCTAAGATTTTGGAATTGTTAAAATGCATGCCATGAGCACGCTGGCTCAAAGGTAAGACTGGGAACATACTTGGCAGAACAGTAAGCATTTAAGTCACTGTGCCTGATGGTTTAACTCCTAGAAGCAGATTATCAGCTTCTCAGTGCATGCACTGCATGGCTTTGAAACATCAGTGGCACAAAATGGGGTTTTACTCTTTGCTTCTTATTCTTTGCTTCTTTATTGACATGAAACAAATAAACGTTTCCATTGTTGGCAGCATCGGTAATGAAGGCATCAGTAGCCACAGTGCTGAAGAGCTATCCAGCCCAAATTCCAACCCAAATTCTCCCAGCACGGTGTCTCCAGAGGGGACAGGACAGAGCACTGCCTTGCAAGAGCAAGGAGGACAAACAGACTCTGATTTCTTGAGGCGCTCTGCTGAAGCAAGGGAGAGAAGCCTGCCTGTCACAGACTGTGCCAGGGAACCTGTCACAGGCAGCAGGGACAAATTACACACCTCAGGCTGCCACACAGCACAGCCATCTCCAGCTCTGGGCAGTGACAGAGAAGAGGGATTAGCACATGCCAGATCTGTGGCCAACACTGCTGCCTGCTCTACCCAAACCAGGGAGAAGGAGCCCAGAACACCACGCCTGGAGCCCAGCCCTGCGGCAGCGCCCACTGCAGCACAAGCAGCCACAGGGATGAGTTTTGTGGGTGAATTAGGATGGCTCCGGCAGGATGAGCAGCTGGGTGGCACCAGGGAGCCACATGCCAGCAGGTTTCCCCAGGGGGAAGCAGCAGGAGATGATTTTACTGCTCAGGAGGCCGAGCGGGAGCGAGGAGTTTTGGAAGTAGGTCAGCTGCAGGCAGAAACGCAGCAAGGTAGACAGAACACAGATGGTGGAGAGGGTCTGCTAATGAAAAAGGAAACCTTAATCCCAAATTATCCAGCAACAGGAGGCTCAGACAATGAAAAATTTGGAGCAATTGTGAAGGCTCAGGGCTTCACTGAGAGCAGTAATCTACAGATGGGGGCTGAAACAACAGCTAAGGGGAATGAGGCAAATCCAACTCTGTCTGGAAGCAAAAGGAAGCAATCAGAACCCTCTGCTTTAATGTCAGAGTTGCCTTCTAGCCCTCCAAATCTCTTCCTGGTACCAAAGCCTGAAGAGCCTTCGAGGGAATATGTGCCTGGAAATGGCTCTCAAGATCCAGCAAGGAGCAAAGCAGTGAAAACAGCCTCTGAAAAAAACAAACCCCTTTTTCAAAGAGAGCTTCAAAAGGAGGATGAGCTTGTTAGTGCCAAGCATTTCAGTGTGCCTTTATCATCTGAGAGAGAGGAAGAAGAAAAATCAGCTGTCACAACTGAAAGCCCAAAAGAAGCCAGCAGCAATGAAATTATAAAAGCTGATGATGTGTCTAGAGAAAGCACCACATTTTCTGAAACAGAAAGCATTATCAGTCCCACCAAGGAAAATTCAGTGGTAGATAAAAGATTATTACTGGAAGAAAATGCATTAAGTACTTCTTTGAGCAGATCCACAGAGCTGTATCAAAAAGAAACGGGGGTGGATGTAACAGGAAGGAAAAATGGAATCAAAACAGAGGATGCACAAGTGTCAGAAACCAGTGAATCACCTGAGGACTCAAGTGAGACAGGAAGACAGTTTTTGAGCTCTGTTAACAGCCACCACCAGGACATGGAAAATACCCATTTGGAACAGGATCCTGAAAAATTCAGTCTTTGTGAAAACACCTCAACAGGTGACCTGGGGGAAGAAGGTGGGGGAAAACCTCTGAATTTAGACAGTAACTTTAAATCAACTGAAGGCAATACCCAGTCTCATGGTTGTGAATGTGAACAACAAATGAGCAAAGAGAAGCCAGGTGCCCCAGATGGCCTGGAGGACAAGCTCGTGGCTGCACTGCAGCTGGCAAGGGAGCAATGCCCACAGAGTTTTGATTGCTTTAACACTGAGGCAAAAGGCAAAACTTGGGAGCAGTCAGGCTGTAACAGGACTGAAAAGGTTTGTTTAGATGGTGCACACAGTTCACTGCTCCTCCACCCTGGGAGCAATCATATTAAGCAAAATAAGCAGGATGAGTCCTGGGAAAAGGCTTTTGCTAGAGAAACTGTGTTGGAATCTGAATGCAAAGCTGAGAGTCAAGAAAAGCCTGACAGATCCAGCAAGTCAGGAGAAAGTGCAAAAATGCCCGAATTAAAACTTGATCTCCAGGCCTTAAATGAGTTAGCAGAGGCTGTGGGACAAAGCAAGGAGGCCTCCCAGGCTCTGGAAACCAAAGAACAGAACCACATCACCAAAGCACTGCACAGAGATCCAGAGCAGGAACCTGCAGCTGCACACAGCAGTGCTGGGGATGAGGGTGTTCAACAACAGAAGCACCAAACTGCTGTGAAAAGTTCTGTGGAGCATGAAGATTTGGCTCAGAAAAATAAATGTAAATTGGATGTGCAAGCTCAGCTAGAGCAAGTGGCTGCAGAAAGTCACAGAAATACTCAGCTGGCTCGTTCAGAACCCCCCAAAACTGCAGTCAGCACTTCAGGACTTACTGATCACCAAGTTCACATGGAGGAAAGGGGTGACAGCCACGTCACTGCAAATAGCTGCCCTTCTGAGGAGGACACCTGCAGCTCTTTAGAGGTCCTGGAGAGCAGTGTCCCAGAGGGGCAGGAAAATGAGGATGTTCCAACAGCTCCTCCCCAGGCAGAGCGAGCAGAGCAGTCGCTGTCTGCTGCTGGTGACAGTGGCTGGAGTTCAAATACAGAACTGGAACAGCAGGAGCACCAGAGCAGCCTGACAGCTGCCAGGAGAGAAAAGGAGCAGCAGCACAAAGGAAGGGCACCACAACCTGAGCAGCTGGACCGAGATAATCACAGCAGCTCACCACAAATACCTCTGGGCATTTCAAACAACCCTGACAAACAATCTTCTGTGCCAGGTCCAGCACTGCCTCAGTGTGGCTCTGACAGGCCAAAAGAACAGGGCAAGGATGGCAGCAGCGCTGGGGATGTGAGCAAACACGGGCAAAACACTTCTGGTGTGACCGCGCTTAATTGGCGAGATTGCAACGAGCAAAACCAGCCCCATCTCAAGGCAGAAGGAAAGTGCTGCAGTAAGCAAAACTCAGGCAAGCCCGAGCAGGGTGATAATTCTTTGATCTCAGAGAGGCAGCATGAAGCAGCATGTCAGAGAGCCACGTTTTGTAAAGAACTTGAAAGGAGTGAGCAGGCAGGCAGCGGGTGCAGGAGAGAGGATAATACTGGTGAAAGCTGTGCTGCTGCTACAAACGCTCTTGCAGGGACACAGGACTCAGCAAGTGCCACTAACATATCACAGGCTTTGCCAAGCAATACAGAAATAGCACATACTTCTGATAATTCTGAGAAAAATGATCCCCAAATATCTCGTCCAGAAATGCAAAGGAAAATGCCATTAATGGCAAAAAACTCTGAAAATATTCTGACTGCTGACGAGGGAATCATCCGGAAAGATGGAAACATGGAGATGAGTTGTGAGGCCAGTGCTTCTGTCCCAGAAACAAGCATTATAAAGCCTGATACAAGTCCAGGGGCACAAGGATCTCCTTCACCATTACAGGCACACAGGGAAGTAATTCCCACTGATAACTCACATAAATCCAGCTGCATTCAAAATGCAACAGAGCAGCCTGCTTATTGTCAAGCAGATTTTACAATTTCTGCACCCAGCCATCCCAGTCAGCAACCTGGAAACAGCATGGACAAAAGCACTGGGGGGGAATCACTAAATAATGAGCTGGAAGTTGTAGCATCCCATAACACCTTAGAAGGTAACTCTAATTTGCAGGTTCCCCCACATGCTCAGGTGTCAGCACCCTTAGGTCCCTCACTCAGGGTAAGCACAGGTAAAGCAGCAAATTCAGAAATCAGCTCTGCAGGGAATATGTGTGTGAGTGAAAAAGACTGTCTGGACCAAAGTTTTCAGGGTGATGGAGACAGAATCTTTGCCCTGTCAGAGACTTTGAATGTAGGGCAGAGAACTGGAAACTTATCACACTTCAGTTCTGAGAAGCTGAAGAAAGAGATCTCTGCAATTAAATCCAAAAAAACAAAAAGTGAGCCAAACTTCAAAGAACAGCAAAGTGACAGTTCAGCAGAGTCTCTGTTAGCACTCCCTGCTCCAGAAGGGAAGCTGCTGAGCCTTTCATCATCACGAGGAGGCTGTAATGAGGCAATTGCAACCAATATCTGTGTAGATGACAAGTACGGTAAGATCTTAGAGAAACCTGGGAATTCAGAAAAAATGGAAGAGCTTTCAAAACAGAGTAATAACATAACCAGGGCAGACATCAGTGTCTCTAAGCAGTCTGCAGAGAACTCTGGAAGGGAGCATGAGACTCTGACTTGCAGCTCTCTGGACATTGGCTCCAGCATCCCAGACTTCAGGGAGCACATCAGCCAGATTTTTAAAAAAACTGTTCACAGCACACTGAGTGCCGAATTACCCCAACTTCTGACTGAAAACCATGCAGGCTTTAAGCAGAGTCCAGTGGGCAAGGACACAGCAGAACTCTATGGTGCTGGGAACTTTTCAGAACCAAACAAGACGGGCAAAGGAGCTCCCGAGGGCACCTCAGAAGCAGAGGGGCAAGAGCTGTCTTTAGCTACTGAGATTTCCTGCAAAGCTGCCGAGGGCAAATCTCTGCAACAAGAAAACACAGTGGCAGAGCTGCCACCAGCAAGTCTCCAGGACACTGAGGAAAGCAGGCAGCCTGCTGGCTGTTTAGAAGTGGTCCCTAGCTTGGATGGCGCTCCACGTGCCCAGCAAAACTCTCTGGAAAATCTGCACAAGCCGGGCAAACCCACCGGGAGCGGGGAGATGGAACGAGAGGAAGGTGTGTGTGCTGGCTGCATTGATCCTGAATCACTAATAAGCTTAGAGATAAAGAAGCAGGGACCAGCTCCATTTGATGGGGCAGCAGCTGAGAACTTCCCAGCGTGTTCCGACAGCCAGCAGCAGCCCGGCAGAGCTGTTATCTCTGCAGGCAATGTGCAGGGGAGGGACCTGGAAGATGCTGCTGCCACAGAGGGAAATAACTTAATTACAGAGTGCAATGCAGAACCAGTTTCCTCTGAAGAGGATGTAAGTCTTCCTACTGCACAGAGCCAGGATCCTAAGCCAAATGAACAGGAGAAAAGGGAGTACGGTGATGCAGACATTGCCAAGAGCATCTCTGACATGGCAGCTTCGACGCTTGTCCCGGGAGGATCTTACAGTCATGAAAAACTGCCAGACAATTTCAGTGTGTCACCTGAGGAAAATCGGGAGGCAAACAGTCACAGCAATTCTGTGCATGACATTAGGTCTCAGAGTGACGTGCAGCTGACACAGGACGAAGCAGTAAATAGGAAATGCTTGGAAACATCAGGAAATTCTCAAGATGCACAGCAAGAAAAGAAAGTGACCGTGCATGGGTTAATAGATTACTTAAAAACTGGAGTAAGCCAGGATGATTGCTTGCAAACTGACTGTAAACTAGACTCTGGCAGCATGACTGAGGGAGACGTGGAAGAAAACAGTGGCACAGTGTTCAGCACAGCAAGGACAGGTAATGAAAAAAGTGGAGACATCCCTGAAACTGGTACTGCAAGGATGTTAGTCACTGCTGAGGGAGACTTAGCTATAAACACCAGCACCGAAGAGCAGGAGGCAGACCTGTACGAAAACCACTCTCCAGCCCTCCCTGGGATGGAGCAGGGCGAGCATTCTGCACGTGCAGGTCTCGCTGCTGCTGAGGATCAGCCAAGCAAGATGAATTCAGAACATGAGAGCTCCCTCCAGGATGCTAAAGGAAAGCTATCACCACTGGCATTAACTGAGCCTAAGAACCTTGACCCCAGCGAACTCCAAGACATGGCTGTGGCAGGATTACCCACTGAAAGGTATTTACTTTGAATTACTACGTGAGATGGTTGGCAGGAGCCCAGGGCTGGAGAGGGGTGCAATTTTCCATGCAGGTGCCCGTTGTCTGGGTAGTCTGGGAGGGCATGTCACTCACTCTGTTCTTAACTTTATCTTAAATACATGTTGCTTCTAAATGTGTATTACATGAGAAAAAAAATAATATTTGTAAGGACAGAGAGGTCCTAAAAGCTGAGGAGCAGAGTTCTGAGTTGTTCCATCTGCTGGGCCAGATTCCTGCCTTTACCTGTGCGCATTTGTTTATGCTTCCCAGTGTTCTCACCTCGTAGCCTGAAGGTAGACATACAAATTGCACTTCCTAGCCTTAAGTTAGGAGACTTTTGCCTCAGTTTTGTTGACCCAGTTAAATGAGAGCTGCAGCATTCACATGGTGTAGTGCTGTGTTTAAAAACAAACCTATGGAGTAACCCAATTACTCAGTTAGGTTGTCTGGGCCTCCCTCTCATCCTCCTGTACAATATAATTGCACTGACAGTGCCTTTGATCACCGTGTTATTCAGTGTTTCTAATGACATGGAGTTGTTTCAGATCTGAATTCTGAGCTAGGACTTGTGGAGCCTCAGAGTTGCTTTTTTGTTTTTATTTATTTTTATTTTCCAAACCTAGCAGTACCTGCTTTAATAAAGTTAAGACTTCCTTTTTTTTTTCTTTTCTGAGGAGCTTCTACTTTGCTGTTTGAATTCCTAGTTTGATATGCAGTTAATTCAGGATAATTATTATCTTAGAACAGGTGACTTCCCTTTATCTAGTCATGTCACTGCTTCCTCTGTAGCCTCAGAACTTCCTTGCAAGCTGTCCCTCTCTTTTCTGTGTCACAGGAAGCAGCAATGGCTGAGAAAACAGCAGAGCACGGGGCTACAGGGAAATGCTAAACTATATCAGACAATGCCATTAAATGGTCTGCAGAGGTGGAATCTTCCTAAGTAATCCCAAAAACATAGATGGCACTAACTGGCCAATGAGGGAAAATGCTCCAGTGCCACATTCCTTCAAGGCTGAGGTGAAAAAACCACCTTGTAAGTGAAAATACCTGAAGTGGTTTCAGTTGTGGCGAGAATGTAGGGGAGTTCTGCCTGCTGCGAGCACTGAGTCGTGAATGTAGTGAGTTCTGCCTCTGCTGTGAGGCTGAATGTCATCTAATTGTGTGAGCAGAATGTATATTAGAAAAATATTAGAAGTGTTGAAAACCAGGACAGCTACATGAGTCTCTCTTGAAGGATCTGTCTATAAAATGACAAGAAAATGAGAGCCTGTTACTTCTCTTGAGGTCCTTTCTTTTTTGTTTGCTTCCCTTTATACGATGGGAAGCTTCACAGTGGGTAGCTTTGAAATTCCCAAACAAATTGCTGGCATGGGCTGGCTCAGGAGCCATAAGGGACTCTGGGCAGTGCATAAGTTTTGTGCATGTGTTTCATATCAGGGTGGGTATCATACTTGAAAGAAATACCTGTGGCAAGCAGGGCAGGGCAGCTGCTGACAATTCACGTTGCTTAATGCTTGCATATGCTTCAAGAATTCATTATCACCTGTTTTTCCAGCATGAGGGTTTGCATCAGCAGGCAGCTGCTCATTTTGGACTGTGGCTGTCCAAAAGGCTGAAACACTGGGGACTCTCAGAGGTCCAGAGGAGCCTCTGCTCTGGTTAGGATCGTTTTTAGAGCAATATGCATTTATATCACAAAAAAGAAGCAGAGAGCATTAGCTGAGCTGGCTGATCTGTCTTCATCAGGTCCAACACACTGACCAATCCAGTTTTCCCCTGAGATTAAAACTGGGTTTGTTTGCATCATTAAATTTCAAGGTGTGTTCCATATACTGTGTATGTCAGCCACAAAGCTTTGAGTGCTTTGCAGTGGTTTATTGTCCTGTCATCCTTGCAGAGGATGAACTACTACAGCCATGCAAAATGAGGTGCACATTTCTAAGAGCAGGCTGTGAGGATATGGACCTGATACAAAGAACTCCAGGGAGAAAGATTCCTCCCCAGCTCTTAAAATAATTATGAATAAGAAGTAAATTATTGTTTAGGAGAAGGAAGTGGTTCTGAGAACCATTCAGAACCTTCTGACTGAGAAGAAGAAGGTTCTGAATTATTTTAGCTTTGTTTTCTTCCCCTTCCACTGCTTCTGTATTATAACTCCCTCTCTTGCCAGATCCCTGATGTTGAAACCCCACTGAATTGTCCATGAGGGGGTAAAGTTGTGTGATCTAACTCTCAAATTCTTGTTGAGATTTCTTCCTGGAGAGGAAATAGAGGAATTCCTCTGTGGCTATGCCCTGGGAGGAGGCTTGTCTTGAGATGAGCAGTGAATCCAAGCAGTGCCTGCAGTGATTCCTGCACCCACCACCTTTAGGGGGACAGCTCTGGTCAAGTGACGAGGAGAGCCCTGATGTCAGCAGTACCAATCACTTCCCTTCAGATCTTCAGCAGAAAGGACATTCATTTTTGGAGAGGAGATTGTGGCTGAAGCCACATTTCCTTGTGGAGCTACAGCTGTGCTAATAGAAGCAGGGAAGAGCTGGATTTTGGCAAACCTGTCTGTCAGCACTGAAAAAGACTGAAAAAAAACCCCAACTTGTTTTGATGCTTTTTAACACTTTTCCAAGTCAGTAACAGAAAACCTGTATTCCTAATGGCCACATTTGGGCACCAAAATGTCACTATTCCCACTTATTTGGTATCCATTTGCTTCATTTTTCTGTCTGTAGTTTACTTGGAAAGGAAGATCAGGACTTGAGTTGCATTTTTTTGTTGTTTTTTCTCTTTTTGCAATGGATACCCACATATTTGTAATGTAACCCACACATCTTCTTTCTTTTATGGAGGGAGAATGGAGGTTCCTGTATGCACAGGGAATCTTTAAGTCCCTGAAATGCTCCTGTTTGCACCACAGACTGTGACAGATGTTGAGCAGAGCTTGGAATAAAATTGGAAATGATGGCAAAATTTTAGGGATGTTTAGAGGTGGGATGGATTTTTTTTGATAAGCTGTTGTAATTCAACTGGCTGGCACATGCAAGCTGCCCTTGGCTCTTGGAAAAAGTACTGAGGGAGTTTTTTTGAAGGGGAGGCTGTGAAGTCATCCCCAGATGTGCAGGTACAGAGAGCACACTGCATGTCTTGGCTGATCTGCTGGCTTGGCAGAAGGCTGGGTTTGTTCACAAGCCTCTGGGTGTTCCAGGCTCACAGAGATGCTCAGGGGCTCAGCTGGGCTGGGAGTGCTCAGGGAAGAGCACAGGGGGCTGCAAACACACAGCAAGCTCTGACACCCATGCTCTTTGAGGGTGCAGGGTTCTGCTGCACTGAATCTCACCACTTATCAATCAAAACAATATTTTTATATGGGAAGGACATGGCTGCTGCTGGAGTCAGCAAAACTACTTGAAAAACCTTCCTCATGTCCTCTGCATAGGTCAGACAAGATCTCTAAAGTTGGTCCAGAAATACTTTTTGATTTGCTTCATTCTTTGTTCTTGCCATCAAAAATTGGCAAGTTCAGTAACTCCGAAAAGAACATTCACTCCTTAGTAAATATTACTTGGTCTTTTTTTTTCTTTTTTTTTATTCTGCATGACAAATACAGTATTAAATATTTTACCAGTCTTGCTGGATGAGGTGGGGAATGTAGAACTGCTTTACAGATCAGGCAACTGGGTTTTGAGCACTAAGGCTTTGCTTTGTTATCATCTGAAAACAAGAGTTTGGAGTCAAAACACTGATTATGCAGCTCTTTATTTCCCTATTTTTTAACTTCAAAATCGATTCAGGTGTGTAGCATCTCAGGCTCACAAGGCAAAGGGAAAAGTAGCTGGAGGTGATTTACACAGAAATGAAATGCACAAAATGAATCAGGTTATTTATCTCTCCTGCCCTTCTTCCTTTGTATCTGAATTCTTTCTCTTTATTTTCCTCCCTTCTCACTGTCATTGTCATCCTTAGTAGGTGCAGCTGTTAGCACAGTTGTGCCTTTGGAGATGCCTGCAGTCCTGAACAAAATTAACAGGATGGGCAGTTCTGTGGGAATTTCATCTGTGTGAAGTCTGAGATATTTAAGCTTGGTATTTTTCTATTCAGAGAAGAGTAAAAATTAAGACAACTTTGCTCTTACCCAGCAGACATCCCCCCTTGCTTTCTGTGAAGTGAAAGGGAGTTTTGCCAGCTACTCTCATGAACTCCCTGACCAAGCTGACCTCTGGTTTAGGCAGCAGCTAAGTATTTATGAAATTTGTATTTATAAAATGCTGACTGGATGGTATGCCCTGTTGTGTTCAAAACACAGTGTTCAAAACACAGTGAAAAACCAGGTGTGTGAGACCCTGCCACACATTTATAAGGTAGGTATTGACATGGATGGGTGACACAAGAGCTGCTGTTTTCACACAAGACATTACATTTATTTGATCAAATACAGGAATTTGCTGAGAAAATCCAGCATGGACACTGCCATACTTTGTCCAATGTCTGGAAAGGAAGTTTAGCATCATTTTTTGTTCTCTTTCCCCATTAAATAAAAATTACTTTCAGATTACTTTCTTCTTCTGAATTAGATTTCCCCAGATTTTTCAACTTTGCTTCTTGAAAATCATCTGCCTGTTTTCTCAAAACCATTTCTGCATCTTACAGATCTCCTGTTCTCTCTGTTCCAACACAATAGCTTCTGGCTTCTTGGAAAATTGGATATACCATGGAGCTTCTTCCATGGTCCCTGTGTCTAACAGAGTATGTAAAGTAGGATTAGCCCCAGCTTTGAACTCTGTGGAGGGCACCCCTGAAAACATCAATTACAGACACAGGGATGTATCTGAAGAGCTAGAACTCCATATTTCTTGTATGACTCTTTTCTTTCTATTTTTCCTCTTGTCTTTTATGTTGATTCCTTGGATCCTATCTTGCCAATACTGGTCCAGGTGTGTGGGAATCCACAGGTGCATTCATAAAAACAAGAGGGGATTTTTTAGTTATTGCAATTCCTTAACATCTGGGTACCCTGGAAAAATAAAAAAATGTTTTATGGATCTGTTTGGGCACGTTCACCTACACTCACCTCACAGGTTAATTCTTACAGTGGAGTCTCTTTGGCCTAAAAAATCTCTCTCTCTCAAATTGCACTAATAAGCACAGAAATGTAAATTGCTGCAATCAAAGGTGTAATTGTTCTGGATTCTAAGGTCCCTGTGAAATGCTGATTGCCACCATTCTGTGCTGTGGGGAAGAACCAGCCCTAGAATGTCATGCTAATCTTCTCCTCCTGAAATGTGCTTGGCACCTCCTCTTTATTCAGCCAGGCTCAATCCTTTCCCTTCCCCACTGTTTGGTATCCACCACCCCCAGGAAAATAACCAGCTGTCCAAAAGTGCCCCAGGACTCCACTAGGTTGTTTCCAATTTAATTTCACTAATTGACTTGCTTTCCCTCTCAGTACATTCCTTTCCAGACAGCTGTGTGAGAGGCCTGCCCTTGGAATGGGCAAATGCTGGCCCAAAATCTCTGCTCCACTGGAGCAGTCCCAGCACAGGACTTGGCCCTGAGCCTCTGCAGGTCAGCCAGGGAGAATTCTGCCCTGCCCTGTCATCCTTGTCCACCCAGACCATCCTACAAGCACTACACCCACAGTTGTCCTGCTCTGCCTAAATAAGAAGGGTGTCCAGTTGTTCCAACACATTAAAAAAAAAATCAAATTAAGAAATAGGCTGTATGTAGACGAGTAGGATTTCAGTGATTCATTGGCCTGGTGTTTCCCAGCCTCCAACTTGTCAACCTTGGCTTCCCTTTGTCCATGGTGCTCTGACACCAGAAACATTACAGAAAAACATGGAGCATATGCTCTGTGAAACTCATCAAACTGCTTTTTAAAAATTCTTCTCCGGACTGTTTTTCCTGGCTGTATTGGCTAAGGAAACACAAACATTGTAATCAATAAAGCCTTTTTTTCCCTTCTTTTTAAAGGCACTCAAGAGCTTATGTAAAATCTTTGGAATTTGTAACCATGATAACATTGTTGTGCTCTCCTAGCTGATAGAAATATCAAAGCCAGCTAAGAATAACTCTGCAGCAGACAGAGAAGATTGGATTTGTTTCCTGGAATGGAAGCAAAAAGCATGAATACATTGCTCAGTTACTAACAACTAAGGAAAAAAAAAATAGCCACTTAAAAATTCCATTTCCCTTTCCTAACAATGTCATTAAGTGACTCAAAATATAGTTTCAGTTTTGCTGAATATTTCAAAGTCTCCAAGATTTTCCACATCTTCTCTTTTTTTTTATGTTGTGAAGGTATATGAAACTTAGTATTCTCCAAATCTGGTTCTGGTAGAAACTCCAAATAAACTTGGTTTGCTAGTGAAGTTATCATTGGAATTTGTGAGGCTTTGAGTTTAGCCTAGGGTTTTCTAAAAACCAATCTTACTTAATTGGAAATTTGCAAAATGGCAGTTTCCCATCACTTTCATCCTCCAAGATGTAATGGGTTAACACTAAACTTTCCTTTAGATGAAGGTGAAAGTCTGGGAACATAAAGAGACAGCCATCCTAAAGCCTTTCCCATAAAAAATTGCTGGGAAATGCACAAGCTAATTTTCAGCCACCACAAATGATGGTTGTGGGCAATTTGTATGTGGAAAGTAGTGGAAATATAAAGTTCAGGTGTGTTGTTACAGACGTGGCTTGGTATCTGAGCCAGGCTGCTCTGCAGTTAACTGGGTCTGTGGTTTTGCAGAGTGAATGACTCTGAACCTCTGGTTAGGAAATGCAAACAAGAAACTCCTCTTTTATTCTAAACAAACTGAAGTACATTTATATGGATTTATTGCAGAAGGGTCTTAAAATGAGCACCAGGTTTTAACAAAGAACAATTTAAAATCACATATACATTTTTTAGATGGGCATGCAGTGAAAGGCCAAGGGAGAATGGATTTAAACTGAAAGAGGGCAGGGCTAGGTTGGATATAGGGAAGAAATTCTTCCCTGAAAGAGTGGTGAGTGCCTGGCACAGGTTTTCCAGAGAAGTTGTGGCTGCCCCATCCCTGGAAGTATCCAAGACCAGGCTGGACAGGGCTTGGAGCAGCCTGAGACAGTGGAAGGTGTCCCTTCCAGACCAAACCATTCTCTGATTCCATGATTAACATTTTTTAAAAGTGTTCCTCGTGCTATGAGATGCATTCTGGACTTTCCTTGCAAAGGCAGCCAGGGAAGGGTTTGGACTCTGGCACAGCCATCCTGTGGGATGGCTCCTGCTCCCAGTCCCTCTCAGCAGCCACATGCCACTCTGGTCCAGCTCTGGCCTCCGGAGAATCCTCCTGCAAGGCTTTCCTTGGCAGCTCTTTGATCTGCCCCAGCCAGCCCTGCCCTGTCACTGTCTGCTGGCAGCTTATCTCTTGTTTCCCTGCTGCTTTTCAGCTGGTTCCCTCTGCACTGCCCAAGCCCTGTGTCAAGGTAGCTCAGGCACACCTGAGCACTTTGTTCCTGGAATTTCAGCCTCTCAGGTTCCCACCTTTAAATAGCAGAGGGCACTGGGAGACAACTGGAAATGGTTCTGTGGCAAAGGTGGGTTGAAATTGCGTCACTGTAGGTCAAAGGGCTTTGGCACAGCAAGAGGCTGAGGAATAAACAGGTAGAGGCATGTTGTTTGGGGAAAATGAGTGTTTATTCCAGAAATGCTTGGTTTGGTTCTGCTAGCAGGGACACGGCTTGTCTGTGGTTTGCGCCAGACTGCTGCTCGCAAAGAAAACTTTATTTTAATGAATCATCCTCTTTCCAGGGTTTCCCTCCCCCCCAGGGCTGTTATACCTGTTGAAGCTATTTGTGAAATGGCTTCCAGATGGCAAAAGAGGTTAATTCCCCCCAAAATGAGAGGGGGACTGGATCCTTGTACCTGTATCAAAAACCACAGTAAATTTTTCCATGGCTGGTTTCCTATTGCTCGGGAAGCAGGATATGATAGAGATGCTCTCCTCAGAAAGTTTTAACTCTGAGGCTCATCTTAATTCTTGCTGTCAGAGTGGGTGCTACGGGCTCCAATTCCTGCAACCGAGTGAGCTATCCTCGTACCATGCACAGTGTCTGCCCTGCAGCCCAGATGATGCTGGCAACTCTGCATTTTTAACCCATTACAGTGCCTGATTTGGTGTCTGGGGATCATTTGGTATAACCTTCTATTTCCTGTACAGCTATCTGAATTGTTAAGAGCAGCAATGAGCACGTGGAGGGGAAATCCCTGTCTTCTGCTTTCAGAGTAGATGGGAAAGTTCTCCTCTAACACAAAACTTAGCTGAACAAAAATCTGCTGCCTCCTTTTGCTTGTAGAAAATCAGACAAGGGCTAGGAGTAGAAACAGTAAACTTTTTAAAGAAAAGAGTTAAAAAGTTGAAAATTGAATAAATTGAATAAAGGTCTGAATTGATGCTTTGAGAAGTCCATGAGGTATCACTGTACTTCAGCATTAAAAGAGATGCACAGTCCTGCTAGGGGCTGGACTGAGTTTTGAAGGAATGTTAGTTTTATCACCCAAGATGTGGCTGGCACCACAGCTGAAGAATTTGGAGATGTGGAGTTAGCTGGGAAACTAACTCAGCTAAATTGAGTCTCTGTAACCCCAGCATTTTACCTAAAATATCTCAATTGCTTAACAAATGCCCAATCTACCAACTCTCTTGCTGTGGGAGAGATATCACAAAGCTTATGGTTATTGTATGGCATGTTAGAAACATGCTAATGATCTCTCTGGGGAGACACTCAACTCCTTGGGTGCTGGCAGCTCCTATATGCAATTTGGTGCATCCTCATGCAGGCTTAATTACCTGTAAAACCCTTCTTTTGTGTTGTAAAAAACCCATCGGAAACCCAAGAGATTAGTAATTAAAACTGATCCATTTTCTTCGAGGTAAAGAAACCTGCAAGAAAACAGGTAAAAACCTATGGAAAGAAGGAAATGCATAGGAAAGCAGGTAAAGGATCTTGGAAAAAGGCAGGTAAAGAAATCCATGAGAAAGAAGACAGAGATTAACCTATAAGAAGGCAGGTAAAGAAACCTTTGAGAAAACCTGTCTGACTTTAGGAGCTGGAATTTAACCCAACAATTAAGTTAGGATAAAAAATGGTTTGGTTTAGATTTTTAAAAAATTTTATTTGTTTAGCCATAAACACATAATGCTTCACTCGAAGTTGTTAAAACCTTTACGTCTGCATCCTAAAAACATTTTTAAAAAATTCAACTTAAAGTTGGGCAAAACTTTTTTTAAAAAAAGTTCCCAAAACACCATCAGATAAACCAGTCTGTTCCTAAGTGGTTTTTAAAGCGCCGGGAGCTGTACGTGTGCTCTAAGCGCTACACACACCGTAATTTAATCTCTCCACACCCC